>OOFH01013299.1:2644-13148 GCA_900323355.1 Merlangius merlangus
GGGGGGGGGGGGGGGTTCTGGTTACTTCACTGTGTCAGGGTATCTGCAGGTTTCAGCAAGTCAAATTAACGACTTTTTAAGACCTTTTTAATACCACCTTGAATGAAATTTAAGACCAAAAACACGTGACGGATGGGTTGGCAACAGACGCGAGCCAACTTCGGAAATGGATGTCTTCCAGCCAACCTTCCTTGAATTTGCAGCTACCCATTGTCCCAGACTAGCTAGCAAGCACGCAGATAATCGTTTATATATGCAGCTAGCAAGAAAGAAGCCTCTCTACATGTCCTTCCTGAAAAGTCCCACGAGATAAAAAAAAAATAAAAATAGTCCTGCCCCGACAAATTTAAGACCTCGAGTTACAGTATTTAAGACCAGCATATGACCTTTGTAACGAATTTAAGAATTTTTAAAGGCCTTAAATTTAGAAACGTGAATTTAAGAATTTTTAAGACTTTTTAAGAATGCGCGGACAGTGTGTGCTTCACTGAAGTCTGGTAATAACTATTCCAAGTCTCTAATATTTTTACACTTGGTTGCAAAAAAGGCAGTGGCTAATTTAAACACTGCTATTGTAAAGTGTTAAACACATTACCATGAAGAACTATCGCTCAGTATATACACGCATTAGGAAAATAAGGAGGGAAGTTCATCAGGGACAACATCCATAACCACCAGTGTGCACATGTTTGTTTGGGTGTGTGTGCTGTGCTGCATGTGCGCGTACCTTGCGGTGGTAGGCCGATGGCCCCCGTAGACCAGCAGGGTTCTGGAGGGGCTATGGAAAACCATGGAGTGGCCGGCTGTGGCGGGAGGCTTCCCTCCAGTGGCCTGGACCGTCTCCCAGAGCCCAGAGCCCTGCAGGTCGAACCGGTACAGCGTGGAAGAGAACATGTCCTCCTCCGTACGACCTAGCATCAGGGGAACACGTTTCATGAGGCTCCTTTTTAGGGATAAGTAGTAATTATTACTACTATGGCTGTGTGCGGTGTGGGATTACCTAGCATGCTCCACAGGAGTTCTCATATTCCCTTGACCAAGGCCAGGGTATAAGACAACTTGCCTCCCTGGGTTTTCAATATTAAACTGGCAATGCTAAACATGTGCTAGCACAATGGAAAACAAGAGCTATTTCATACCCGTGTCTGTCGCTCTCTAGACAATAACAATATTTTTTTATAAACAAAGTAAATAATTAATTTATTCCAATAAAAAAAATAAAAAAAATGTGGTTATACTTCATTTCTGGTTAGCATAGAGGCAAATAACTACAAGACTTTTGGACAGAATTTACTGCTTGACCTACCTCCGAAAACATAAACGTAATGATCCACCACAGCCGCTGCATGATTGGCCAGTTTCGGAGCTCCCAGGGAATGGGATAAGCCAAGCTGCTGCCAATCATCCTGCACCGGGCGGTACCACCAGACATCACTGGCCAGAGAGCCATTGGCCAAGTCCCCACCAAAGATGACCATGTTTCCCTTCCATTCCACGGCGGTGTGGGAATGACGGGCTGTCTGTTAAGGAGAGAGCAAGAGATAATGATAAAAGTAAAACAACAATTGAATGATGAAAAAGAAAATATCTAGAGTCAGGATGAAAACGGAAATTAAGTCAAGAATAATATCACATGATGAGATGGTATTTTCCTGTTTCAAGGATAATCGATTTAGTTTGTTTGGTGTTATTTGTGAGCTAGCACCGAGATTCCACCGGACGCGTTACGGCTGCGGCACGGCTGGGCCGTGGAACGGCTGCGACTTCTGCCTTGCGTGCATTTCCACCGGGCGCGTTACGGCAGCGCAGCGCTGCCTTCCGAGCCAGCCGTATTTATTCACACGAGATCACGAGATCACACGATAATCCTAAACCTAATGTTCTCACCTCCCACTCCCAAAACTACTGCAATTAAATGCCACGCTTTGTCCTTCCGGCCATTGTCCTTATAAAAAGGATGATTTGGTACATAAATGACTTCATGCTGCTGAACTTCGACAATGAGTCTCTCGTCGTCCATGTTGCCGACCCTCTGAGACCCTTTGATTGATTGCTGCGCTGCGAGCCGCTCCTGGGACGCTGCTGAGACGTTCCGCAGCCGCGCCCGGTGGAAATGGTCTCATTGATTAGAGGGAAGCCATCTGCTGCGGTGACCGCGGCCAAGACGTGCCGCGGCCGTAATGTGGCCGTAACGCGTCCGGTGGAATCAGGCCTTAAGTGACTTACTGGGCAGTGGCCATAGGTCCTGTTGTCCCACTTGTTGGAGGAGAAGTTGTATTTAACCAGGTCCCCAAGGGCTCTGTTTAGGTCAAAGCCTGAAAAAGAGCGATATCCATACACATAGTATTATCATTATTATTAAGTTCAGAATCTCAAACATTATCGCATTACAGAGCCGGTAAAATAAAATACTTTGAGGGTTATGAAAAAGTATTTTTTTTAAATCTCTCCCAAAAACAATGTATTCTAACCCAACAGGGGAACTATGCATTTACTATACAACTATGTACTACCCATATCCAAATCATTCCTCAAGTCATTCCATAAGAATACTTGAGAAATATTCAACATAAAATGTTAATAGCTTTATTATGAAGATAGGGTGGTAGTACAGACGTGAACATTAAACCAGCAGATGGTAAACAATCTGAGGAAAACAACAGTATGATTAGATATGTAACGCTTATATCATATATCAACATAGATGAAATCAACATTGTGTCCTTACCTCCAAACAGGTACAAGGCCTTGGTGGGAGAGAGGTAGACCCCGGCTGAGCCTGTCCTGGGGAGCATGTTGGGGCTCCCCTCTGTCACCCTCCACCACTGGCCTGCCTCGTTTTCATCACGGAGACCCAGCTGGCAGTTCTGACCAACGAAGCCCGAACGACACAAACAGCTCTCCTTGTTCTGCAAGAGACCACCCAAAACAAGAGACCCATCCGAACAGTTTGATTAGCTGTTCCAATTAAAAATTTGAGTTAAAAGTATACTTGGGTTAGAAGTATACTAAAGTTGGGTTAGAAGTATACTTGGTCCTGTGGCATCCCTTACCAGGTCACATTCGCCGTGTGCAAAGCAAGCCTGGGAGCACAGAGGGGTGGTGCAGTCGGCGCCCCCCCAGCCCCCCTTGCACTGGCACTGGGATGTAGCCAGGTCGCAGGGGCCATGGCCCCCGCAGGCCCCGGGACACAGGGAAAAGGTGTAGGTGGCGTTGAAACCCAGAAGGTTGTAGTTGGCATCACTGAAGAGGTGGAGCAACATCTAGGGGGCGGAGAGGAGGTTGAGAGTACCACCGAAAAAGAACCGAAGGAATAGGCAACTACAATAAAATACAATATAAATCATGCATATTTGAGACTCGTGTCATTAAGGAGCAGGTAGGGGTTAGGCCTCAATCGGCCTCCAGTACCCTGGCTTTCTTATTACCTTGCCAGACTTGGCCTCCATGGGTTGTGGGAGAGTGTTGCCACTCAGACTAGCCAGGAGGGGACTCTGGTAGGAATCCCCGTCGTACACAAACAGATAGTCGTAGGTGCATTCGGTATCCATGAAGGTGAAGTTCAACACAATCCGATGATTGTTGCTGGGAGCTAGCAGGAAAAAAAAGATACTATTCACACAGGTGCTATTTGATTTATGACATGGATTTTAATCTAGAAGTATAGCATATTCATTTGAGATTAAATGTTTTTATTTTATGCAATATAAATCAATTTTTTTTATTGATTATTATCATACCTTTGATGAGCCATTCACAGTTCCCATTGACAGAGTAGTTCCCTGGACCATCAGTGACATATCCTGGGGGTCCCCTGAGGACCTGCCTGTGGCCCTTACAGTCTCCCGCCCAACATCCTGGGGCCTGTGTCAAAATTAAAATCACCAGAACCAGGGAGACCGGGAGGACAGGGGCCATCCTTACCATCACCTAAAGCAAGGAGAAAAAGGCTGAGCAATGACTTCACCAATATTTTTTGAAACTGTATTACATATAATAATCAAACAGTGTCAAAAGACCCAGGATCTCATTGCTGAAAGGATCAGCCCTGTCATAAGAACAACGATATTATATTTGTTGCATAACATTACACTCAGTTAGTGCTGTTTTGACATCTTATGATTATGATCTAAAGTGGGTGGAATGACACCCTGTTGGTTATTTTTTTCTACATTTCTGATTAGTAATATGTAATATTTTCTCCACAGAATTTGTCAATTAATTTAGTTGAGCCTAGTGTTGTGTTTGATGCGCAGCAGATCTGTTGGTACCGTTAGCTTCTCCTCCATTACCATAACATGTAACTGTGATGATATATTTACGTCTTACAGCTGTATATAATAATTTAACAACACACACGTACATTACACATATCAGTATATGGTAACATGGCTGTACATTACTGCATTACAAATATTGATTTGTTTGTCCTGAGAGTCCAAGACATAGCTGCAGGCTATAAAAAGAAGGCTAGCGTTAGCGTTAGCGGTTACCATTAACATCAATGTAAAGGACCATTGGCTCGGATAGCAATTAAACGTCCTCGTACTCACCAATTCCCCTCTCGTTGGTCCGATTTGCATTTAGTTACATTTTCAGACACATCTGAAACTAGATGGCTAGCATGGCAGTTAATCAGTGCTATATAATGTAGCAACCACTGGTCCATAAACACTTGTTCGACTGTGAATCTGTGCAGTCTACGAAGGGGCTAGCAGAGGATAGCTACTGCTCCAGCTAGCAGTAGCTAGCTTGACCACATCCAGATGCGCAATTGTCACTCAGAAGCAAAAACCAGGCATCGTTCCTCTGAATTACACCGATTCAGCGAAATGCAAATATGTCTGCGATTGAGATAGTCTTAAAATGTACCAAGAATTCAGGTAATATAACTAAGGTCGCTAAAGTTAAACCAGTGTCCGATTTTTTTCCATTTGGGTCGGGGTAGATGTATCTTGTTTTGGTGTTTTAGCTGGCTACAATCCAGTCGTTACCAACGCAAAAGCCACCGTTGAACATATGACGTGTTTTCCACTGCCCTCTGGTGGTCATAATATGTAGGTTTGCAACATCTGCACAAAATCTAACAACCAAAACCGGTTAGGGCAGTTTCCATCAATGGTAGTAGGCCTATATTTTATATGGCTTGGTTTGCATACAGGTTTTTAACTGTATAGCAGTTGAACAAGCCTCGGCCAGCCTCAGTTTCGAGAACAATGCATCAAACATTAAGTAGCCAACGAGAATCCTTGACACTTTACATTTTTGACAAAATCTTGACAGTTCACAAAGCCTTCCTAACAGCAAAGACTTCACGCTTCTCCATATAAGTTGTCTTTATTGTAAATCATTGTTAAGTTAACATAACTTTTGACATCAAATTAATATGGCTGATACAAATGACAACCTGAATTTAAGAGGCAACAAACCAGCAAATTAAATGTATGTATTTATCATATTTAATCAGTTGTGTGTTTAGGTAGTAGGAGTGATGATTACGTGTGATAGGTAAACTTTAAATACTAGGTATTTATTTGAATTTGAAAACATTCCCAAACAAAGAGCCATACACAAATAAAATTAAGAAAAAACTAATAAAACAATATACAATAATAAAAACAAACACTGGAATAGAGAGTGCATACATTCTTAGCATGGGTGGCCCCATTGGGAATGTCAAGAGGTGTGCAGAACCATCTTTCCAGGAGCCAGAGCCATTGGTGTACTTTGTAGTCCCGGGCCGAAAAGTGGGAACATCTTCTCTTCGAACTTATGATTGAAGGTGCAGAGGTGCGTCAGCGTTCCGCCATCCCAAAACGACACCTCTCCTTTATCCATGTCCAGCTTGACACGCACCTTCTCCAAGCGAGTCACCACCTCGATCTTTGTGGGCTCGACTGTGAGTGCGGTAAGCACCCCCTTGCTGAGGGCGATGCTCCACACGCCACGCTTGGGGGACACAGTGAACCTCTTCTTGCGGGCCAGCGACTCGGCGCACACGCCCACCATCCACTTTGGGTTGTCCCCAACGACGACGTCCCACCGGTGCTTGCCTTTGGAGAAGCCCTCGGCTCCCATGAGGAACACGCAGGGATCGAAGCGCTCCGGGTTGTCCGGGACCTCCTGACGCTGCGGGCTTTCTTTCATGCTGGTCAGGTCGGGAGCCAGGTCCAGCCAGGGAGAGGCTGTGTTCGGGTCCAGCACCACGGGGTCTAGAGAGAGGGAGACCAAGGGTTGGTGTTTAAGGAAAAAGGCATGAATTGCATTTGGTAGAACCAAATTCACGCTACGTTTAGTCACGTTAATTCAGGTTATGTCATTTCATTCTGATTCTGATTACAACTTGGGGGTTGAAAGTGTTTTTATTTAGTTTAAAAAGACATTTGACCTTCAACAGATATAACGTTAGTGTGGGTGTAACTCACAAAGACTGGATATAATACAGATTAAACTGACTTGCCATGTGTACATTGGTGTAAAACTATCACAAACTTTATGCACACCAAAAAAACCTCTTACAAAACACGGTCATTTGTCCTCGTTGGGATTTGAATTCTAGAAGTTTTTTGGTATTTCCGGCATCTATAATATCTATATTCTTGAGCTCCAGATTATTAGACAAAATAATTCAGCAGATGTCAATAAGCCAACAATAATCCTTCCTCAAGTGAATGATCATGATTTGATACAGAGTATACACGGTCTGTTGTCATTTTGTTGATGAGAGAGAGCACTCATGGATACATTTTTCCCAAGTAAACTGCAAGCAACTGCATTGGCTTGGTGGCTGGCATGAGCCACTAGTAACACATTGTAGTAAGATAGGTCGACATTTAAATATCATAACCCGGACCTATGTGGTTTCATGTTAGGATTCTTGTGGACGCCTGAAATGCAAACGATTACGTCATTGCCCCCCAGCAGCTGGGCGACGTCAGAGTTGCGTCGAATTATATTTTGATTTGATTTTTTTATTTGTATTCTTTTTATAGCTTTAAATACAGCCCCTTGATAAATGTAATTACTAACTGTACAATAAAAAACAATCGCCTCATAACTGAGTGTTTGTATACAGCGTGCAGGCAGTCTGCAAGCAGGCTTGATGCGCTCCACTTTTTTCCGTGGAGAGCCAGCGCCTTGAGTATTTACTACAGCGTTTCTACAGCTCGATGTGGTCTCGCAATGAATCCGTCTTTACGGAGAAATTCCCGAATCGCATAAAACGAAACCGGATCGTTTTCGCCCATTTCGGCTCCGTGTGGACGGGGCCTTAGTATGGTAGCACTGTTAGATCATCCAAAGCCCTGCTAAAAGAATGTCATGCACTCACTGTATTGGACATGGGCCTGCATATTTTTCCAGATGTTGAAGCCTAGGGAGCCCACATGCTTTCCCATGTCCAGCAGAGCTCCTGGAGGATGCTGGAGGTCTTCATGAGGCCACTGGGCACTAAGAGACACAACACACAACACAATGTACAACTTCTATTTAACATATATCAACCCCCTTGGGATCAAAAACATAGATATTAACATATCTATGTTATATCAAATCTATATTGGTTAACAGGTAGGTCTAGTCTATTGGCCAACGGGTTGGGGTCAAGCATTATTCAAGTTTTTCCAAACAAGAATTTGAATAAAGAAGCTCAAAAATATTAAAAAAACAAATATGAAGGCATAATATAATGTATCTGCCTGAATATGATGTTAAAAAAAGTGTGACGCAGCAGGCCTGTATTGGTTGGTCAGATTGACCTCTTCTTGTATGTGTATGTGTATGTCTATGTGTGTATGTGTGTGCACGCGTCAGGATAATCTGTTTACCTTTCCTTCAAGAGGGGAAATTTCTGAAATATATAAAACACAGTTTGTTAGACTTACTTTTCCAACAACCAACAGCATGTCTGAAGAATGCCACAATGCTAAAATACCAATCCTCATCATCCACAACAACCGAGTCACCTGCATGAAGGTGACGTCTTCGTCCCCCATCTCCCTCTTCAGATTCTGTATGATTGGGGTCAGAGAGGCGATGCCCTCATTGGCCTGTGCCACCATGGCCACCATGGCGCCGGTCTTCTCCCGCTCCTCAGCCGCAAGGGTCTGCAGGCGGGCCTCCTGCTCTGCCTCCAGTGCTTTGTGGAGCCTCTGAAACTCAGCCTTGATGCTCTCTGCAGCCTGCCCGGCCTGGTGCTGGGGGAAGGATGCACACAGGATGTGTATAGGTACATCATTTTGGTTGACTAATGGCTCTTACAGGGGCACTAGTTGACCAGCATGTCTGATGTTGATCAGCCATTTCCATATTTTGAGTGTCTTGAGTGTCCAGTCTACCCAGATGGATGAATGGGTGTTTATATGGCTGTTGAACCTTGCAATGTTTGGCATGAATTGGAAGCTAAATAACAGTAAGGGGAATTTATGATGGTGTGCGAGGGGTTTTACCTCGATAAACTCCTTTGTATTGGTGAAACTTTTTGTGTTGTTCTTGTACAATCTCCATTTTTTCTCCAAAATCTTTATTTTGAAGTTAAGTTGTTCCTGTAATCAGATAGTCACATAGACGTTGGATAAATAAATACATAGGTCGATATGATAATTCTTGCATTACATAGTAACGCGTATTTACCTTGCAGTAGGTCAATCCGTCTTGTAGGGGGACAATCTCGTGATACGGGTGCTGTGTCACACATTTAGGACACAGCAGTTCTTGGTCTTTCATACAGTAGATCTGAAATATATCTCCGTGCATGCGGCAAATACTCTGCTGAGCAGGATTGTGTCTATTCTGCCATTGTTTCTCCCTACGGAAAGACTCGCAGGTGTCGTTGAGCGCACGGTTGAGGGTCGGCTGCTCTCCCTCGAAGGCAGCCTTGCATAAGGGACACGTCTTCAGATTGGACTTCCAGGCATTCTTCAGACACTCGTTGCAGAAGCTATGACTGCAAGTTAAAAGCACAGGGTCCCGATAGAGGTCGAGACAGACGGAACAAGTCAAGTCCTGTTCCAGAGGCGAGCGCCCTTTAGACGTATCTTGGTCCATAGGTTCTTCCATTGATCCAAGGCCTTATACGGATATACTTTCACTTTAAAATGCAAGGAACGATTATTATTCGGTTGTAAGTTTGCTTGTTTCAGCGATATATTCAACGTACAGTAGGCCTACTGTACGACGGGTCTTATTTGTTTGACAAAATAGCGGAAAATTCGTATGAGTGCGAAAATAAGTTATTTACCAGAGTGATTGTTCTGTTGACTCTAGAACTACCCCAGTAGTATCTGATGTAGCAGTACGCGCTCAGCTTAATCTCGCGTTGCCAAAGCAAAACAACGCTGGGTAGCAATATTTTCTCTCGCGAGATTCCCGTTCCTCTACCACAACAAGGCTACTCCCTTAGAGTCATATTTTGTTTTGTATTCCACATGCGAATGAGTCAGAATTCTGAGGTAAGTTTTCATGGCAAAGAAATATTCTGCTCAGTTTTTCTGAATCAACGAGATACCTCAAATCCCAAGAGATGCTCCCACCTGCGTGGAGTACGGTTGCTGCTGCTAATCAGCCTTAAAGTCTTGTGTTTTTGTCATTCTCCCCAATACTATATCTAGAGGTGGTTCGGTCGCGAACTGATTCGTTCGAACGAACGAATCGTTAGAACGAACGACCCGAACTGGTTCTTCTCTCTCGTTCGCGTCGGTCGCGTCGGTCGTCTCGTTCGCGACTCAGAATTGACTCCTCCCGGACCCACGACTTGCAGACAGTTCGTTCAGGAAGACGAGGGACCGAGGCGACTCACGGCACACACTGTTGCTTGCACTGCACCAGGAGCAGGTTATAGTTATAAGGCTTTACTTAGTTAGCTTCAACGATACATGAAGTAAACATACTTGGAACGTCCATGTAGGCCTACGCAGTAGCACTATGCGCAGGTGATGCCGCATGATATGCCGCAAGGCATATCATTATTAACTAACGCATTATCTCTGAGGTGAAGTAAAGTCTCAGGTGGTCCGTTACATTTTCTTGTCAAGTAGCCTGGTGTTTACATTTTAGGGTTAGGGTTTCACATTGTTCCTTTATCTCGGGTATTTTTTTAATATATAAAATTAACGATATTGACTCAACTTTCAGGATAAAGTGATTCGATTCGCCATTCGATTCACCGGAAAGCACTGAGTCTGACTGACTCAGCTGAGAACCATGCAATGGGTGCATTGCATGATGCGATTCACCGCTACCGGAAACGGAAACTGGACTGAACCGGAAACTGGGCTGAACGAACGAACGAACGATTCGCGAACGACTCATCTTGGCGAACTGACTGACGCGAACTGGTTCAAGTAAACGAATCATTGAATCCACCTCTAGTTTGGTGTGAACGCAGGATGGTGAAGCCATGAACCACGCTACTCTGCCTCTTATTGGCTACTCGCTGCCTTTACTAATTAGATTGTTGAATAATTTGAATGATGTTCAATCATCATATGATTTATATATATATATA
>OOFH01013323.1:3236-14145 GCA_900323355.1 Merlangius merlangus
GCGGCGCGGCAACCTGCTCTGCCTACCGGCCACCAGCAAGCAGGGCAGGGCCAACACCATGTACCTCCACCAGCCCAACCAGAGACACCTCAACTACTGAGGGGTCCTGGGGCCGCAGCCCACCGTGTTGTCCTCATCACAATCACCATCATCATCACCATCATCATCATCAGTTCCCAGCGTTCAACCAAGAATACAATCCAGTATGAAGATTATGTCAGTATAGGAAAGACACCATAACCAGCCTTCTGCCAGAGAAAGAGCCATGTCGTTTACGACCAAAACAAAACACACCAATGCAAGTCTTTCCATCTGGTTGGTCTACCATACTTGAATTTCTGGCTGGGGACAATTTAGAAGAGTTAGATCAGATATGTTGGTGGGCTCGTTTGGGCTCGAAACAAGGGAAACTAAACAGAACTCAAAGGCTAGGGGCTAAAAGTGAATTTACTGTGCAAATGTCCATCCATCCATCATCCATCAGATTAATTCCTAAAAGAAGGGATGTGAGAAAAATGTCGTTCTAATCGCCCCAATCCATCGCCCATCATTTTTATACAGCGGCCATTTTGTCAGTCTCAACCGCCGTGAGCCCACCTCACAGGAAGCAACCTGTTCTTCTTCATGGACTCAGTAGTATCAATGCTGTAGGTCACTTTGATTAGTGGCACATTCACCATCTCCATACCAGGACAGCCACAGAGAGATCATGTGATAGGAGTTTGGGGAAGGGCTTGTGATGTCATTCAGAGGTTGTATAGAATCAGGGGGATGAGGGGGCCGCAATACGCTTGGCAACGCTCTGGGGAAACTTGATTGGTCAGCAGGAGGCTTTTACTTTAGTTAGGCTAAACCGCCTTTTGTTTCTTATGGTGTGTTAATCCCAAATTGACTAGATCTTGCCTTCTCCCCTACAGCTAAGGTAGGGGGAAAACCCAGTATACAATCAAATTGTTCAGTGCAATACGATACATAGAATCACAAGGTCAAGTGTGCACTAGCTGCCACTGTCAGAGATTAGGGAACTACAGAGAATCCTGTTGTTGGAAAGATGCAGCAGACAGTTGGAAGGAGTGAAACGGGCTGACCATGCTTGGCTTAAGACCAGGGCTGGACTAAGATCTGATCTGGGGCCGGCACCATGGTGCAGGTCTAAGGTCTAATCTCTCCTCCTGAAAGATTGAGTTTTGGAAGCTTTCACCTCGCTCTATAGTTGCTCTAGGCATCCATTGTCGGTTGCATCACCTTTGCGTCCTTCAACGTTTATTTATGGACATACTTGACATCGACATAATGACCGCTCTCAGGCGGACTCTCCTTGGGCTTTTAGGTGAAGCACGCCTTGGACTTCTTAATTCAGTAATCTTTGAAAATATTTTTAAAAAATAAGAGGTAAATATTACTGGGTTAAATATCACTTAACACATTGTTTTAAATGGTAGCTTTGAGAAAAAAAGAAATGTAAAAACGTATTTAAAAATGAAAAAAAACTTCCAAAATATTTTTGAAAAGAAAAAAATATTACATATCAGTATGAAGATGGTATATATGCGTCTGTTATCTTGAGTAGGTATGTTTGGTCATGTTTGGTTATGTCTGGTCACGTTAGTATGCAGCTTGTTGCATGGTCGTAGAATTGTTAGCGGTGGGTAAAAGAAAATGAAAAAATATTTTTTTCCTTATTATTCTCATTACTATATTGTTGTGTTCTATAAAAGTATATCTGCAGTCCACTTCTCAGGGTCACGGACAGTCACCAATACTTGATGGCTGATAATTGTCTCACATGGGGGCCTTCCAGACTCTGGTCCCAGTTTGAGATCCCTAATAAAATGTTGGTAATCAGGGATCGTCTCCCTGCGCGTCTCAAAAGATTTGATTGGTCCCAGGACTGTGAAAGTAGATTTCTTAAGCTCTCAATCAACTGTAAGATGGAGGGAAATGGTTGGTCTTTTATCAACGTGTATCTGTTTTGTTTGGTGTACCTCATATGTTTAAGAGTTGTAATTGTATGCCTTTTATTTCTTTTAAGTTACTAACCTAGTTCACATTTTCTGTTGACCGGTAAAATATTTGAAAACCAAAAAAGTTGCAACTATCTTTAACTTTAAAGTACTCGTTTGTACTGTAGTTACTTTATTATTTTTTGCTTACTATGTCTGGGCTAAAGGGTGGTTGCTGTGTAAAAACAAAAAATAGTCTTTCAGGATCCAAGCAACACTGCAAAAAAATATGTCTATAATCATCTTAACAGACCACTGAATCAGGTATTCAGTCTTAAATGTACCTTTTCTTACAAGTAGCACTACATTACATTGAAATAGAAAATTCCCTTCTTTTTTTAAAGCAATTTCTCAGCTATGTGACCATGACAAGTGAATGAACAGAATCTAAAAAAAATATTTTGTTACACTTTTTTATTTGTTTAGATTACTGGGGTCATTACAAGATTTAATAATTTAGTACGGACACCATTTGAAGTGGAAGTTCTAAAACTCAGTCCAAGTCCAGTCAGTTATTATCCATATTCATATGTTTTCTATTAAAATCTGTTGGCTTGTTTTTCTTACATTGTTCACCTCTGTGATCATAGCACATACCTTTTAAAAAAACAAAAAAAAGAAAGCCTAGCCCATGTGTATTAGAGCATGGCACATAGGCACAAACAAATTGTGTTATGTGTTAGTATGGTTGAGTGTACATACATGTATTGCTCGTGGAGTGACTCTCACTGTTGTATTGAATCTTTTCGTTTTGAAGCGTACATGTGATCAACCTTTTATGGTCGTCATAGAGCCGTCTTGATCTTTTCACATTGCGTTGGAATGTTTAAAAAAAATAATAATCACAAGTTGTGAGGGACAGGAGAAAATGGAGGCGTTGCTTGGCGATTGTCTCCTCCTTTTTTGTTTTTCTCCAAGGGAATTCTGGGAGGAGGAGGAGGCCTATTTTGTACTCTTCTGTCCACCGCTCCATGGTCAGGTGTGGATCATGAAACCAACAGGGATTTGTATTGTTTTTGTTCAATGCCTTTGAAATTCTGCCGTCACGGATCACGTGCCTTCCCGGGGACAAATCATTGTCGTCAACAATGTGTCACTGACTTTGAACTCAACGTTGTGTCCTGAATTGGACACACACACACACACTTCTCGTCTTCTCCTTCCTCTTCTACACACACACACACACACACAAACGGACAAACAAGTACTCAACAGATCTACAGACGTCAAAGCTAAAACTATGCACCACTGGAGGTAGCTTCCTCCCTCTCTGTGACCCCCCCCCCCATGAGTCCTTGTTCAGCTTTTATAGACAAACAAAACGATGTAGCAAGCCCATTATCTCTTGTTTTCAAATGCGTGTGAAGAATATTTTGTGGCATTTTTTTTTTTCTCATCAAGTGTTACTTTTTTTTTGCTTTTATGTAGTTTACTGGAATAATACAGCACTTTGCCAAAAGAAAAAAAAAATTGTAGGAATATTGTTTTATTTATCAACATATCTGGTCTTTTGTGTTTTAGACATGTGACTGAGCAGTTTGTTCTGTTATGGTAAGAAACGGAAACGTAGGGTCATCTATGTTCAAACTATTATAGTTAATACATGTGATCTCTGAATAACTTACAATAAATGTTTTCATACACATAATCCTGTGTTTGTTTCTATTGACAGTATTGAAAAAAATCAGTTGGGTGTAAATGGGCCCCCGATACTTTACTATAGTTGTCCCTTCCCCCGTTCCCTTAATAATTGCACACTGTATGTTTAAAATCAAGCGGCAGCCATGGAGTTTGACTAGTAAGAAGCATAGCTGTAACTCAGGTTCACATTGAATTGCTTCATACTTGCCCAACACATTAACTGTGGCTTCCAACCCAACAGCTGTGGTTCACGTGCTTCTACATCAGTGGAAGGGCAGCCTTTTCTGTATTACTAGAACTCACGTTAAATGAGGTCTTCTTTTTTTTTTCTTTTACAAATCTTTAGCCCATGGCGCCATAAGACCATGAAATGAACCAACAAAATGTCTGCATCCAACTTGAACTTTGACCCTGCAAATTTTAATTATGAACACATTTCCATGAAATACTAACAAAAATACAGCATAAAACCAGGTGCTAGATGTGACCACAATGTCTCTGCAGCATTAAAACCCCAGTGGCAGAAGTACAACAGCTTGCTTATACTTGTTTAGACATTTGAAATGTCTAAACAAACCTCCCCTGTATGGCCTGTGGGCTGAGTTGTGGAGCTTTGTGTGGTCATATGTGGTGTAAATGGAAGCGTAGGTGGAGCAGCTACATGGAGACCTCTCCCTCCGGCCCAGGAGAGACCCCCCAGCATTGACCCACCAACTGAAGGAGATGACTTGTCTTAATGAAATGTGCTGTGGTTAAAGGGGACATATTATACCACCAGGTGTGAGTGTGATTAGCCTTGCATGCCGTTTCGAAAATCTGCCTCATATGACATCACTAGTGTGACATCACTAGTGTGATGTCATATGGGGCAGATTTTTGAAACGGCTTGTAAGGTTAATACCATTTCTTCCAAAAAGAGCTTTGTCATAGAAAATTAACATTGTCAGATTGCAAAAGCAATGATAGAGCATAAGATACAAAATAAGTTAAGTCTATCTCTATCCAAGTCTAATACAATCAAAAATGTGTGTATAAACAGTGGAACTCTGCCAGAGAACGACCCATCTCCGTAAAACAATATCAGTATGCACCTCTCCGCCCTCCATCTAGAGAAGAGTCTTTTCAGATTCTCCCCTCCTATACTCAGAATGTACGTTTAATTTACGTTTTAATTAGCCGACTGTCCCTACTAGCTCCTGGCGTCCACACAGCAGCAACATCCTCCATCCTGTCCACATGCCCCCCGCTTCCACCTGCTGCTTAGCCTGTATAAATCAGCCCTTTAGCTTCAGCTCTTTAGTTGCAAGGTCAACAAATCACTTGCAATGAATTCATCACATCTAATGACACTGACATTAATGTTTTACTGAGACATTGCTGTGGACAGCATCAGGAGGCAGGCCAATTCTCCGGCCTTTTCTCATGTGCAGAATCCTTGGCTGTCTGACCAAGGGGTCTGCTGACACGATTTGGTTTATAAGCCTATATCCTGTGATACAGCCTTCAAGCATTTATTTATTTTTTGTCATGGGCAACCTTTTTCATTCCTCTTAGTTTCCTGCCCGATTCTTTTAATGGGTTTTCCTCCCCAGTCTCAACCTCTAGTAAGGGCCATATTCTCAATCTTATTTTTCATACAGCCTGAAGCAAAAACTGTTCAGAACTTATGGATATGGGTGTATCGGACCATCTTAGTACTGAGTTTCATTTGTATTCTTCTCCACGCCATAAGGCCACATTGGCCATTCGCTCTTGCATCATTAACCCAATTTACTTATGCATTATGGAATCCCTCCTCAGAGCTGGTACTCTACCCTGACACTGACCTAACTCCTTTAAACCACCTCTGGGGCTACTGAGCAATCAGAACCGAATACATTTAAATGGTCCCCCTGTGGTTCAACGACCACATCCACTCGGTAAACATCCAAAAGGTAAATTAAAGGCCTACATGATACACATGTATTAATTGTAGATCATGTAGAAAGAAAAGGCTGCAGAAAGAGGTCGAGTGACTTATTATTCCATCCTGATCTGTTCCTGAAGACCTTGAGCATTTACCTCACAGCTCGCAGAAGGTGGTGCTACATCTTAGTTATTTAGGACCTAAACTCTGCAGTAGACATATTTAATTATAACTTGCTTGTTGACAGACTGGCATTACTGATTTGGCCTTAAGCAGGTTCAGATCCTACTTATCCACTATATGCACTATATACTACATGTTGTGGCTATGGCTGGCTGAGTTTTATCCCCACAGACACTATGGTGTCCCACATAGTTCCATTCGGGTTCTGATCTGCATGCTCCCTCTTGGTGCCATCACATCCATTTTCACTGTATGCCAATGACACAGCTCTACATTCCAATTAGACCAGGGACCAGACTAATAGAGTAACCCTCCAAGTGTCTTGCTGAAAAATACTGAATGTCTAACAACTTTCTCCAATTACCCAATTCAAAAATGGAGGTACTTGTTGCTGAGCAACCTACATTGTAGGTCTGCCATGTTCTCAACCACACTCTCTGAGGCGGGCAGAGAAAAGTCCTCCGATTTATGAACTTGGACTGCAGTACCCATTTAAAAAGCTTGGTGTATAAGATGCATATTAAAACCTATGTTTTTCTATACAAGAAAGACATTTTTTGTATAGATAAGATCACAGAACAGCGCATTGCAGTAGAGCTGTCCCAGAAGATATCATGGTACTGGATATGAACGTGTTGGACCAGAAGAGCATCAGGGAACTAGACATTACAGTGGGCGGTACCAGAAGAGCATCACGCTACTGACGAAGTTGGAGCAGAACATCATGTGGTTCAGGAATGTGATGTTCCTGGCAGAGCAAAGTGCAGTTGGACCAGCGTTTAGCAGTAAAGTCAATCCGCTCGTTGACACCATGCAAAACCACACTAAAGAAGACGTAGCCAAGCTGTGTTGTTAAACAGTATAATGCATGTCAAGACGGTTATAGACTGTATAGAACAGTGATAACGACAACTTATCTGTATGCGAGGAGGAAATGTTTGCAGGTCACAAATCCCCTAAAACACGTTTCACCTGAAGTAAACCGGTCAAAAAAAATCCAAACCACTTCTACCAGCTCATAGGCCTACATTGGTTTGCTCACTGCGATGCAAGCTCCCCCGTTGGAGGCCACGTTTTCCGGATTGATCAAAAGGACAGAATGAGCAAAACGTGCAACGGGTCCTTTTTGAGGAGAGTTTGGTAGTGAATTTATATTTTAGGTAATTTTTAATACAATTTAATATTTTATAGGCCTATTTATTTTTAGTCTTCTCAAAAGTGCCTCATTGCAGATACAAAGCTATTCAACATTTTATGAAAATATAATATAAATCATTAGAATCATTCTTTCAATTGTATATTAGTGATGTCCTGCATACTACTGCAAGTTAGTTTAAAACTTTTGTGATTATTACTACTGACCGGTCTGTCTGGAGGAACTTGTTTTGCCAGTTTAAGATTATATATATGGTTAACGGATTTCTCGTAACCAATGCCAACCCCGAGTTATTAGTTTGATTATTTAAAACAGATTGAGGAAATAGGGAACCAGATAGGCCTATAAAGACTTGCATTGAACCATTAAATGGTGCTCCTTTTATTTGACAGCTGGTCCACGTGTTCGGTTTGTTTATGTTTTGTGTGGAGCACGCTGTCCCCCAGGTTTCCTTTTCATTGGCTACACGAATTCGAAAACTCCTCCCACAGGCGGTGCTGCAGAAAAAGACATTCTACGTTTCATCAAAAAACAAGTAAATTAGCGAGATACGGTTATTATTTCAATTATAGTTTTGGGACCCGTTGTTCCTGGAAGTCTTCGGAGTCATTTAAATTTAACCGGAAAGCAGGGAAATAACATTTCGCCCCCTAAACTCGATCTGATATATGCTCAACACTCAAAATACTATGTACAAACCCACAATGTCCACTTAATCCGTGCACAACTAACGCTCTAAATCATATTGGCAAAGATTGAATTGGGTGTAGATTAACAAGGAAGGTTTCAATCGTTATATAGCTTGCATTTAGCATTCGCGGAATATGAATTTGAACATTTTAGCGCGTTTAAAATCAACCGGGAACACACATGCGCACTCGCGGGGCCCAGCGACGATATAAGGATTGGCGCCGGCGCGCCAGCTGATCTATTCATTCATTCTTCGCTCCTGAGGTAAGACGCTTCGACTGAAACTCGATTTTATGCTCTAAAATGCCTTTTTCAGAGAACAACTATACACTCATTACATATGGATTAAACACCGCGTCGATCTATCCAATCAAACGAAACCTGTGGATTTAATGACAAGAATCCAAATACTGCCGTTCACAATAACTTACTTCCAGCTGTTATCACTTCATCGGATGTTTTATTTTGTGGATTGGTCAGACGATATACTGGTTAAGTTGGGTTTCGGCAGTGGTTTGTGGGCATGCAGGCTTTGAGTATTTGTTGGAAAGGGTTTTGTTCAAACGTAGCCTAGTTTGCTATGTTAGCTGCCCCCAGTTCGTAACTAGGGGGTTGCAGGCTAAGCTAGCTTTCTTTATGTACTCTTGGTAGTAGTAAGCCAAAGTGTCTCAAACGTATCACCATTCAAAAGATATTTGATGGGACCTGCAGACTATTTGCATTGTGATCTATATTGTGTTATTTCCAGTATGGATCACTTAGATAGACATAGGTGAGCTGAGCGCAGGCAAGAAGAACAAGGCAGGGCTGAAATCCTCCCGCTTTGCTCACGAATTGGCGCGTGTTTAAGTTTCGAAAACCTAAAGTAGTTTTATTATTAACATATTTACCACCTTAAGTCATTGCTGAGTTGGTAAGACCTTCATCTGTTATAATATCTAATAGAAAGAGCGATGGATTTAGAACAATTGCTCGTATTTTTAGGCGCAAAATGGGAAACAACTACCAACCCCCATCTTGTCTGGCGACCACTAGTTGGTCAAAGTATTAAGTACCCTACTTAGTTTAGATCTTACATGTAAAATAAGGATTTACTGCTGGATTATTACAGGCAATCTTAGCCTATTAACCTATCGTAATCTAAATTTGTCTCCTAAAATTGTCTACGTTGAGGCTGTTTTTTTGTAGCAATAGCTTTTCTAAATTGTCCTCTCCCTCTTTTCAGTGGACCAGCAACTACAACAGTCACAATGTCTAGACGCAGGTACAGTACCTTTTGTTTTTGTTAATGCCATTGTTATAACCATATTGCATATATACTACCACGGAATAATATAGCTTTATACCTACTTATTTGATATTAATTATTATTTGGTTCACTGTAGTGGTCGCCTCACATTGCAAGCCAGGGACGAAAACGCACAGGAACAGAGCACCGCGGTTACATTAAGGAAAAGGAAATCTGAGGTTTGTACAATCGGGATATTTACATTTCCACATTTAACCTGGCATTGCATTTTCATTAATTTCCTGGGCAACAGGAGTCGCTTAATACAAGTTGGCTCATTGGCTATGTTTATATCCCTCTCTAGCCTTCAAACAAGAAGAAGCTTCAACCTGCTGCTAAGAAACAAAGTTATGAAATACAGGTTGGTGTCATCCTTTCTTTTCTCTATACTAGCGTCGTTATCGTCATTTTTAGGCTAAACGAGCTATTGTAATGTGTGCAGAGAATGTGATAAGTATTAGTTGGGTGTGTGCTTTTGTTCAGAGTTATCATCTGTTTAACGGCGCGCGCGCTTGACCCAGCCCGCGGTATTGTGGCTCTCGGCTAATGGCTTCATTTGTGTGCAGTGCACGCTTAACTTATTCTAATAGTATAAGAGTTGACGTTTGAGAAAGCGATATGTGTAGTAATCGCATGCTAGCACAGTCAAGTTTACGGTCTAGGTTGCAATATTATGCGTAGCTGGGTTTGTGTGCTACATTGTGTGCATTTCAAAGCTAGCTTTATTTGTTTGTACATTTTGAATATGGCGAATATTTGGTTATTTTTATTTTGTTGTACTAATGTAAAGTCATTGTTATACACGTGTAACTCCTAGAATGAACACTTTGTTTTGCAGTTTTGTTATGTAGCCCATTTATTAAGAGTTCTTTTTTAATTTACATTTTCCAGAATTGTTGGTCGGAAGAGGGCAGCAGTCCCTGCATCCTCATCGAGACGCCACACAAGGAGTTGGAGGAACCGGCTGACCGGTCGGTTTTCAAACAGTATCGCTTCCAGAACCTTTTCATCAACCCTTCGCCTATACCCTGTCTGAGGTGGGTGTCGTGTATTAGTGACTGCCGGACATTGTATACAGCTATGTGTAATTCTATAGCTGTAATTCTTACAATGGTAAACATCTTTTTATCCATATCCTAAGCCTTGTTGGTGTTTTTAAACTGCTTCTGACATTAAGCGGTGATTATAACTTGCAAAAAAATCATACAGTATACTAAGAAACTGGCACGCTGTGGAACAAATTAAATACAAATGTATAATGGATTTTTAACTCTCTTTTCAGTTGGGCCAGCTCGGACGACGTGTGGATCAAGATGCTCAACAAAGAGCTGAAGTATGTCCATGACAAGAGCTACCTCGAGCAGCACCCCAAGATGCAGCCAAAGATGAGGGCCATTTTGCTAGACTGGCTCTTTGAGGTGGGTAGCTGACTTCTGTACAGAAACAGAAAAAAACAAAACTATGGACGGTAGAAAGAGCAAGTCAGGTTACTGCCTGGTCTTAAATTAAGGTTGTATGATGGACATGACAACATTTGGAAATGTCTAGCCTGGGAATGTTTACTTCTTTACTTTGGGATGTTTTACATGAATTTATAGAATAATTTAGGTTTTTATGTCTATTATGATCGATTGGTTGCAAATTTGTCAAATTATGGTTATGCAGGTATAGTGGTTTGAATTCTGTGTTTATTCATACACACAAAAATTTCAAGGCTTATATCTTCACGCTTACATTTGTATTTGTAGCACACAAATGTAAAACCCTGAAAAAGGTATTTCAGGGTTTGTCAAAATGGCGTGAATGGTTACAAAATGGCTGATGCTGCTCTTTAAGCTGATCTTTATGTTTTTCGTTTGCGTAGGTGAGCGAGGTGTACTGTCTACACCGGCAGACAGCTTACTTGGCCCAGGACTACTTTGACCGCTTCATGCTCACACAAGCCGACGTCAACAAGGAATACCTTCAGCTAATAGGCATCACTGCACTCTTCATCGCCTCCAAGATTGAGGTAATTTACGGTTCTCTAGCGCAGCACAATT
>OOFH01013712.1:1966-16637 GCA_900323355.1 Merlangius merlangus
CGGCACCCCGCCCCCCCCCCCCCTCCTCCCCAGGTAAACTGGGGCTCTACCCGGAAGACCCGCGTTGGATCGGGGCCTGGTGGGCGGGCTTCCTGCTGTGCGGTGCCTTACTCTTCTTCTCCGCCCTGCTGATGTTCGGCTTCCCCCAGTCGCTGCCCCTGCGGGACGGCGAGGACGACGGGCAGGAGAGCGAGCAGGCCATGCTCTCCCCCGCGGGGCTGAACACAGAGTACCAGATGCCCAAGCCGAGCAGCAACGGGGCGGCCGGCCACCATGAGCCGGCCAATAGCCCCACCTGCTGTCAGCAGCTGAGAGGTGACACTGGGGCACTGGGCGCATGGCAAACCATGAGTTTATCAACGAGTGTTTAACCGAACCATGTGTTTATTAATGAGTGTTTAAACAAACCATGTGTTTATTAATGAGTGTTTAACCAAACCATGTGTTTATTAATGAGTGTTTAACCAAACCATGTGTTTATCAATGAGTGTTTAACCAAACCATGTGTTTATCAATGAGTGTTTAACCAAACCATGTGTTTATTAATGAGTGTTTAACCAAACCATGTGTTTATTAATGAGTGGTTCAACCCAGCCATGTGTTTATCAATGAGTGTTTAAACAAATGGACAAAGAAATGAATACAATAAGAGGGGTGGATAGTCTATGGTCGATTTTAGTTTGTGGTTAATGACATTAAGTCATTTAACTCTTTCTTTAGTTGATTAACTATATCACAAACAATATAGTAATACTTGTTTTAATTTCAGAGAACTAGCTAACTATTCAATTCTGCACAGTTACAAAAAAAGGAGACAAATTAAAAATACAGAAAATATGTAACTTTACATGAACCAATTTCCAGCCTGGTATAAAAGTAGAGTCTTCCTTAAAGATGCCCGTGCCTTCTGGAGCACACTGGTCTCACCTGGCCGTCCTTTTCCGTAGTGATCCCCAAGGTGACCAAGCATCTGCTGTCCAACCCGGTGTTCACCTGCATCACGCTGGCAGCCTGCATGGAGATCGGCGTGGTGGCCGGCTTCGCTGCCTTCCTGGGGAAGTACCTGGAGCAGCAGTTCAACCTCACCACCACCTCCGCCAACCAGCTGCTCGGTGCGTACGGAGACGGGACGGGCCCTCATGCATCAGCATCACACACCCCCACTCAGACCTCAAGCATGGTCCGCGACGTGCATGAACGGCGAGAGCAGAGATGTGATCAGGGTCCTCTCGGCGGTCCGCGCGCCTAACGAGCGGGGAGACACAGGAGTCATAAAGACCGCTTTATGGGTCAGAGTAGCTAATCTCTGTCCTGATCATGCGTGTTTTAAAACACTTCAGTCTGAAAGTGACAAGACTCTACCTTTCTTTAACCTAAGAAGACAGGTTTTATGGCGTTAGAACGGAGGGAGGAGTGCACAGCACAGGGCAATTTGCCCATATTGGGTCATGTGACTTTGGGTGAAGAGGGCAAGGTGCGAACCAGGGTCAAGTGAGACGAGGACGCACCGCGCAGTGTGTCCATATAAGGTCACGTACGTGTCAGTTCCACTTGGCAGAGATAACAGCTTGCTCAACTCCACCTAAAAAAGCACTACAGTCAGACCTGTATACATGTCATTTTATACATGTGTCCCAGCACATCACACGTCCTGGTGTGTCCCTCTTCCACGGGTCATAGATGCACTCTTATACATGTTCCTGGCCTTCCCTGCTGCAGGCATGACTGCCATCCCGTGCGCGTGTCTGGGGATCTTCATGGGCGGCCTGCTGGTGAAGAAGCTCAACCTGTCGGCCCTGGGAGCCATCCGGATGGCCATGCTGGTCAACCTGATCTCCACCGCGTGCTACGTCTCCTTCCTCTTCCTGGGCTGTGACACGGGCCCCGTCGCGGGCGTGACCGTGCAGTACGGCAACGAGTAAGGAAGCACATGCACACACGCGCCGCAGCCACCAGGGGGACGGCAGACGGGCACTCATAGGAGAAGGCGTTCAGATTCACATCACTTTATCAACTCCCAGGGAAATGAAGGATTCATGGTAGTAACTCATCCGTTCAGTACGCTGCTGAAATTCAAGCCTGAACTAATACTCAGTACCCTTCAGAGATGCGTCTGCCGACATGTTATTTAACGTTACATTTCTGGTGCAAAGAGAGAGACACCTGCGCTTGTCCAGCGACCACCTGCAGAATAAGAGCGGGCTCACGTGACTGACACTGACGACCGATGCGTGACTGACACTCGGGAGTGTTCCTTCTGCTCCCAGGACCCTGCGGTCAGGGCACCGACCGGACGCCCAGTGCATGCGCCACTGCAGCTGCTACACCTCCACCATCAGCCCGGTCTGCGGCTCCAACGAGGTCACCTACCTCTCCGCCTGCTTCGCCGGCTGCAGCAGGGCGGCGGACCCAGACTCCCCCTCCGGCCTCTCCCCAGTGAGTGCCTCCCCTGGTCCCTGACGCCACCATAATTTCCCTTCCCAGATCCTCCCGTTAATGTGAATTAACGTGTTAATGTTTTTCCTCCTGCGTGAGCACTTGCTTCTCGGCTGATTGGCGGTCCGGCAGTGTTTGAGTATCGAAAAGGATGACTCTGGGTTTGATTTGAATAAATGTTCAATGAGTCCTGGCAACCTCAAAGTTAAACCCAAAAAGCAATTATTCACTCTTGCAGAGTTTTCACACGCGAGGGCTATCAAATGGATATCCTTGACACTAAATTAGAGGATTAAATTTCAGAGAGAATTACTGTTCTCCTAATGTGCTAACTGCTTTGAGCACCCCCTGATTAATTCAGTGCATCAGTGAACGGGAACATTATCAGCCCAGTTCTCCCCGTCTCTCATGATACCGTGTGTGCGTGCGCGTGCGTCTGTGTTCCAGAACCTCACCGGGTGCACGTGCGTGTCCAGCGACCCGGCGCTGGCCTGGGCGGTCCCGGGGAAGTGTCCCACGGCGGGCTGCCAGCAGGCCTTCCTCACCTTCCTCTGTGTGATCTGCGCCTGCAGCATGATCGGCGCCATGGCCCAGACGCCCTCGGTCATCATCCTGATCAGGTACCGCCTGGCACCCCCCAGGGGGCAGAACGTGGACCGCTCTGTCCACGTACATCAGAACACATGGCTCTCTGCCCGGGGGGGCTTCATATGCCTGCCATGCCATGCAGGAAAACTGAATCGTAAATGTATTAAAGGTCCCTCATTTTGTTGTTGTTGAAGGACTGTGAGCCCAGAGTTGAAGTCGTATGCCCTTGGAGTCTTGTTTCTTCTGCTTCGACTGATAGGTAAGCAGCACTTAAACACGTGGTTATACCATATTCATCACTTACAAAATTATTATGAGACACAATTTCTGTTCTTTAAGTTTGTTTCTTAATAGGCCGTTTAAAGGATGACCTTGAATCTATTATCCAAATGTAAATACATTTGACACAAGATATTGATTGAATGTCTTTCTAGGATACAAAGAAATATTTTCATAAGACCAAGTCAAAAAGCTAGAACTATGGTCAAATTCAACTTCACCTACCTTTCAACCATAATATCTTAATCTACAGTCAGAACATAATATGTCCGAAAAGGGATTTTGACAAAGTATAATTATCTTCCCTTAAAAGGTTAATCGATAATTATGAAAACCCTTCTACGATCTTCTGCGAAAATGTCAAGTATTGAGATGAATTGCTCTGCCAACTGAAGGGTTCCCAAATACTGCCCTCGAACATGGAATATATGAACTAGAATGACGAAGACCAATACTTGTATTTGTAATGAAAATTTGTTTGGAACCCAATTGATTGATTTTAACTGGCTCTGCGCATTGACAAAGGTGGGTTTCCCTTGGTGCATGAGTCAAATGACAACGTCCTTGCCAAGATCACCTTAAATCTAATAACATTTTCATGCTAGCGGGTTGCCAGGCCTCCCCCTTCCCTTGATAAGGATCTCTACATTAAAACGGGTCTGAAAAATGTTTGGACATCAGATAAATAAACACTTGGAAACTAAACAAAACCAAAATTGAGTTGAACTCTCCGTAGGATAAATGAGACCAACGGGAGACGAGCTGGCTTTAACGCCCCTATCCTGTGTCCTTCCCGTAGGATTCATCCCACCCCCTCTGATTTTCGGTGCTGGGATCGACTCGACATGCCTTTTCTGGAGCTGGGAGTGCGGCGAGAGGGGCGCCTGCCTGTTGTACAACAACGTGGCCTACAGGCACCTGTACGTGGGCCTGGCCATCGTGCTCAAGGGCATCGCCTTCCTCCTCTACAGCACAACATGGTACTGCTTGCGCAGGAACTACCGGAAGTACATAAAGGCAAACGAGAACCACATGACGCAGACGGAGTTCTATCCGTCCCTCACAGACACGGAGGGCCCCAAGCTGGTGGACCGGACAAAGTTCATTTACAGCCTGGAAGACCACGAGATCTGTGAGAATATGGAGTCGGTTTTATAACGTAGACTTACACGGCGGAAGGAGGGCAAAGATGTCATAGAATATTTGAAATCGCTCGAAAGATACTATTATTTAATTTTGTTTTTATTCTGTTTTTGAAAAGATTAAGATGTTTTGATAAAAGCCAATCTATATAAATGCCCGTTTAGGTCATAGGAAGATTTTCACTTATTTTTGTTGCACGTCCTTGGCAAATTTTGAAGGGTCCATTTTTGTAGTTAAACTGTTAACAAGGTGTTGTTTAGTGCCAGTCAATTCCTACTTTGAATGGGTGGTAGACAACATGGCTCTGTTTTAAAGTCCTTGTTGATCTGATGCTGGTTAACATAATTGTATGCTTTTAGTTGCATCACTACTAGCCATATCTGCTTAGGTCTGTAATCTGTCTGAAACGACTGAGTCCATTCAGCCCGTGTTCTGCGTCGGTCTAAACAGTCTCACAAAGTAAATTGTGATTTAAACAAAAATAAGTCATGGACGGTTCTTCATCTATCCATATTTAAAGTTGCCAAGTGTTTACAAAACAAATGTCATTTAATACACATTTTATATAAACGGCGCCGTGCAGTTTCTGAAAAAGAAAGGAGTTAATATTGGGTTGTTTTAGTGTCCTTGACAAACTGTTACTAAGCGAGACGGTGTGTTTATGCAGCGTTCTCTTGTGGTTCTCCTGCTGGATAATAGACACTGTTTTTGATACTGTTTGGACTAGACTGCTAAGTCTGGCTGTTAGGGTTGCAAAATATCTGCAATTTCTAAGGTTATACTGTCAATGTTTTTTTTTGAGAGATTGAAGTTTGTTTTTCACTATAGCAGATTGTAACGTTCCCAGAGTTTAATCAACTTAATATGTTAATGATAGATTTTAAATTAAGGATTTTATTCTTATTGGCTATAACACTTTTTTTTTTTTTTTACTTTACACAAAGGCTTAAAATGTATTCGTTTAATAGGTATTTGAAAAGTTAAAATTGAAAATATATGATCTTGGTTCTACCAAATGTTTGTATGTTACATGTGGTTGCGGACAATTCACAGCTTTGATGTATTTGTTGCATCATTAAACAAAAGAATACAGCTTGTCACTTAGAATGAAAGGTGAATAATGTTTCTTTTTTTTGAGGTTATGCAAATCTCCAAAAAAAACAATAACTGTATTCCTAGCCATGTATTTAAATCATTTAATTGCACTTATTGGAGCATATGACTTTGGTTGAGGGTTTCTCTACATTTACAGTTTTAGCATTATCCCTTTTCTTACACCTTTTTGTATGGCAACATATCATTTATTTTGTTCTGAAATAAAACATTTTTCAGAAAATTAACAAAAGTGCTTTATTTTAGTGAAGCAAACACATCAGTGTGCACGTCAGAAAAAAAATAAAATCTGGAAACGAGCAACAGACTGGTATGAGAACATTGCTTGTTGGTTTAGGCTAAAATGTTATCGGTTTAAAGTCTTTATCTAATGATGAAAGTCATGTAAATAAAAATGACCTTGTCAATGTTGATTATATATTTCTATCGAATTTAATGTTATGCAGATGTGCATGTGTTCTTGTTTTTTTTCGACGGGCCTGTTACATCCTATTCATTTAAATAAGCAATTTGTTATGCAAGGAAGGGTAGCAGATGTGAGAAACATCACAGATGGCTATGCCAACAAAGGGACGGGGGTCGGGGCCGTAAAGCGGCGCTGTCCCTTTAAGGCGGTGGTCCGCTGCATGGCCGTGTGAAGGTACCGGTTAGGTATAGTGTTGCCAGATTGGGTCAGAATTCCCGCTGGGGGGCAGATTGGGCCAGATTACTGGCTGCAGCGCCAGCGTTGCCAGATTGGGCCTGAAATCTGGCCCAATCTGGCAACACTGGTTAGGTACACGCTTTAAAGTTTGATTTGGGAATAGAGGGTTTAGTCCATGTAGCGGCCCCATCGGCCAGGGTGTAAAGATATCCGTTTCTAACTGAAATGAGATCAATGTGTATTTTTTGTTCACAGGAACGACCGGGTCAATTTACGTTAATATAAATGAAATATTGGGCTAATGTAGCATTTGTTCAGCGGGCTTTGGCTGCAGTTGACCGCTAGCTGCAGTCACCGACATCCACCTCATCATGCGGTTGGGATTTCTCACACTGATGTTTGGGATTATCACAGTCTTGGTTATATTGTTAAAAATGTCCGATATTACGGAGGTAGAAGAAGGTACTGCGTAAGTATAATGTCGTTTTATCTACGCAGTGCATGATTCAGGTTTACAGTAATTGTCATCTTGTACCTTGCAACACATGGCTTTAAAACTCACCCATCCCGTCTTATATCAACTATAAGTAATGTCGCAAGTTCTTTAAAAAAAACGTATCCATACAATGTACGTATGACTCATGGTTTAGCAGCTATGTGTGTGTTGGTGTGTTCAGACCCGACACACTGGTATGGTTACTAGTGGATGAGAGTGAGAGATCTGGGCTATAATTCACTTTTCCTGTGAGAGAGGGAAGGAGGGATACATTTCCCTTGTCCTGTGAGAGAAACAAAGACCCTTCAGGATGGAGACAATAGGAGGTCTGGGCCCCGGACTTGTAGTCGTTAAGAAATGCAGCTTAGATTCTATTTATGAATCCCAATTAGGCTCCTGTGTCTCATTCTGCAATGAGGTCATATTGATCCTTGCATACACTTGAAGAATATATTACGCAATTGAGGATCAGTTCAGCATAACACAGTCAATGTTGCGTCTAGACTTGATGTAATTGCATGCATTCATCTCATATACATCTATGAACAATGATTGAATGGTTTTCTATACATATAGCAATTCCATATCTATATTGTTAATGTTGGAGTATAGTTAATTTAACGTTTAATTTAATTAAATCAACCCTTCTAAAGTTGTATGTGTATGTGTAAAGTTGTGTATGGGATGCCTGTTGTTGATCGATTTGCAACATATAACAATTTATAGATATTATTCTTGTTCATTACAGTTCACAATGTCCTTCATATTCATGTACAGCCTCATCCCTCAAGTATTTGACTCAGTGTATTTCACACTGACGCAAATGGGTTTTGTGGCATAGTTATATAACACATAAAATGTGTGATAGCCCTAGATCCTTGGGAAAGTTGTTGGGCAGATTTAAGATGGAAATGATGTAAAACGAAGTGCATTGTCTCTCAAGACAAATATTGTCATTTAGGAAACCTGCAGGAAAGGTGGAGCCAAGTCCTCTGTCAAGTGTAGACAAATACATGAGCCATCAGTCGGCCCGGAGCCCAAACAACACTGCCAACGTGTCTTCAGATCACTGGAGCTTTAATAAAACCCTTTCCAACCTCATCAGGTAAAAGAACACATCCTTCCACAACGTATACACAGACAGGGTAATAATGCATTCGTAATGCGCTTGTTTTCTCTTCCCCTCTTATTTAGGAAAAACATTCTGAGATTCCTGGATCCCGAGAGGGACATATCAATTTTAAAAGGCACATTGAAACCAGGAGATGTCATCCACTATGTTCTCGACCGGCACAGCACTACGAATATCTCAGAGAACCTGTATCGTCTTCTACCCACCGTCTCTCCTATGAGGAACCAGCACCACAGAAAGTGTGCCATTGTTGGGAACTCTGGGATTCTGCTCAATAGCAGCTGTGGACAAGAAATCGACTCTTATGACTTTGTCATCAGGTATAAATAAGTTGCAAATGAAAAGATACTTATTACATTTTCGATTTGCAATCTTGGTTAAAAATGATAGATTATCTTTTTCATTGCACCTACTCTGCAACATTTGTCCCCATGTTTTGGAAGAATATGTTGGGTCTTTGGTAATCTTTGATCCAGCAGTCCTATTATGTTATAGCAGAACTTCTCGGTGAGGCGGTACAGAGTCTGGGCAAGAAACCAAAAACAGCAGGGGCGGAGTTACCACTTGGGCTTGTTTCGTTACGGAGATATTCTACCAAAGAATACTAATTTGCGCGAGTGCATGCAGCCTTCAGAAGGGCATTTTATTATGTGTATTTCTACATGGCCACTGGCCAGTCTACAAGGCATGTTGATTTGAAACCCTTTATAGACGCTTTTTTACAATTTACTCTGGCTGGCTGAATTTTTGTTGGCAAAATACCAGCTACAGATCCCTGCCTCAAGCAACATGATTGGTCGAAACAAAAATGAAAGAAAATAAAAAACATTATTCCCCTAGATCTGCCAACAGACTTTAAAGAGCCAGTGAGCCCAAAATCACTTTTGTTTTTAACGTGGTCAATTGTTTTATTTGATCGTCAACATATCGTGGCCATTTTTCACCGTTACTTAGAGAAAAAAATTAGTCAAATGTGATGTTTTTGGGCATTCTTCCCAAACCGCTATGTGATTGTTCCACTTTGCTGCAAACGCAGGTGGCGCTCTTTTCTTGACGTCAGACTAGCTTTTCCGAGAAAGTCTGACATCACAACCAAGGGGCACTAGCGGCGCGGTTTCTGTGGACCTGTGGAGCTCTGTCTGTGCAGTGGTTGACTGCGATGGCCCTGAGAAAGTGGGGCTTTTCGGGCACTTATAGTACAACGATACGGTGTGTGTGGAAGGTGAAGCGCCGTCTGTGCAGTGATGTATTTAAAGGCCACGTCCAAATGAGGGTAAGGCTTCAGACACCTATAGTATAACGCTAAGGTGCATGGTGGATTTCTTATACATCATTGCTTATTATAACACTCATAAGTTACACAACGGCCAACTGAAAAGGTATCCTTATTCCCATGGTCGTAACCATGGGAATAACACGCCCCCCCTCTTTAAAATCGCATGTTGATCAAATTCCATCTGAAACAGTTGACTCACTGGCTCTTTAAATATTAATCCAAAGACTGACTAGGTCTGTTTCTCTGCAAGGGAAAATGAGTGTAAAAATACCTGAATAAAATGGAAGAAAAACAGCAGATGTTTAAAGAAGGAGTTGAGACCCTGATTGGTTCCTGTCTAGGTGCAACCTGGCCCCGGTGAAGGAGTTCTCGGTGGACGTGGGCCGGCGCACCAATCTGGTGACCATGAACCCCTCGGTGGTGCAGCGGGCCTTCCAGGACCTGGCCAGCCCCGAGTGGCGGGCCCGCTTCGTGGCCCGGCTGCAGAGCCTCCGGGGCAGCGTGCTGTGGATCCCCGCCTTCATGGCCAAGGGCGGGGAGGAGCGCGTGGAGTGGGCCGCGCGGCTCATCCTGCTGCACACCGTGGGCATCCGCACCGCCTTCCCGTCCCTGCGCCTCCTCCACGCCGTGCGGGGGTGAGCAGGAGAGCCACCGCCGCTCATTACTTTGATTTGTTTTTCATTTGTTCATCAACAGACACACACACACACACACACACACACACACCTTCTCTATTTCATTTATTATTTAGTATTTGTTTCATTTTGAGGGAATCATTTTTTAACTTGTTTCGAAAGACCAAATGTAACAAATACAAAGAAACTGATAAATATATAACCAAAAAATAAGAAATAGACATATAATAAAAGGACTGTGATGATGGATGGGGCGTGGAGCCGAGTGTCTTCCGCTGGGCCCGCCTAGCCTGCTTTACCTGCTTCCTCAAGTCTCAAGGGGCTTAGAGCTACTACCTACCCAACGGTTGGCCTGTTGGCTATTTATAACCGGATCTTTAGAGGCTGATCACTGCAGGCAAAGCTGCTCTGTCCTCTACTCACCACTGCTTCACTACACTGCTATACTCTCTCAGTATTATGGGATGGAAGCGTGTGTGTGGTTTGGCTAAACTGAATCAGTGTGTTCGAATCGACGCAGCAATACAATTTAGCGGTCTGGAGTTCTGGATATCTCCCAACTACATTACTCAAACTAAATTAGACAATTACAATTTCCCCCACAAATGTATTATATAATTGTTTTTTTGCAGAACAGAATGTTAAGGATATACTTCCTGCAAGGTGTTTATTTTGTACGTTTTTTTCTTACCTCAGACCCACTTTCTGCTCAGGGACATATTATATTACCCAGCGGCACAGTAGTCCATTGGCAAACAGCCCAATTGAGGAGACGGCAAATTGCTCATCCAGAAATGAGGTTAAAAGCTTGAGTGAGCTTCTGTTGACAGGCAGAGAAACGTAAGCGGTGCAATTCTTGACACTTACCCCTTTTTCTCAAGAAAGGCGTTCTTCGATTTACACGCCCACTCTCCTGAGCGCCTTGGGAGATATAGATACTGAAGTCGATACATAGAGACTGCACAAAATTATATATTTGATTGACACAAACGGTTAGAGTGAATCCTCATTTTACTCTGTTACAACATTGAGTTGCAAAAGATTGCAAGCTGAAGTCTGTAAAATACTGCATGGGGCCAAAGATGGGGAAACTATTGTTTCCCCATCTTGTTGGGGAGTTGAAATGCTGTGTGTGATGCAGCACAGGGCTTTTGTCCATTTTGAGAGACTAAGAATTGCTGGTCTGTCCTATTGTTATCTATTGCTTGCTTTGGGCTCTGTAAAAAGTTCTCCCTCTGCTTTTAAATGTGACCTTAGCGGTAAAGTGCACAGCTAGTGGGAGGCATAGACAAATTACGCAACAGTGCCAGTCGCTGTTGAGCGGGTTTCAATCTTGTCATCTAATCTGGAATGCAGAGCAGTCCACTCCCAAATCTCAGCAGACCTGATTCAAATGTCTCTCTCAAATGAACCAACCGTGATGGCAGAGCTTCTAATTAGGAGAGCAGCAGCAGGTTTTACAGTTGTAGCTCTCTGTGAATCCCACGTGAATCCCGGTAACCAGGGGGTTGTTAGAAGAAGACCAAACAGTTCATGTGTGCTCGGCAAACATTTGATGGGTAAATACAAGTGAGAATGTCATTTGTTAAAGGGTCTGTGAAGGCGCAAAGCACTAGTGTCAAATATTGCCTCGCCTTGCCTAGTGTCAAATATGGGAATTTGGAATTGGTCTTCATATCAGTTATCCCCTGATGCCTATTCTTTCAAATTAGCATGTACGAAATAAATCTCTTTGGGGTTGTGTAATTGTGTTGTGGTTTAACTTCCAGTTATTTTTTTTAGAAGAATAGATTGTGTCTGTGTGCTCCTGCACTCTAGATTTCCATTGGCTACTACATACAAGTATGTACACGATAGCAAACGCAACCCATATTCTGGTGTCACGTGCGTTAGTCAAGGCATAAATATGACCGCATTGTGTAGTAGCAGAGAAAGCATCCGTCTCCTCTTGTGCTTTTTTCTCATTGAGCCAGCCTCTCCCTGTGCACTGTGTCTGTGTTCTGTAGATATTGGCTGACGAACAATGTGCAGATCAAGCGACCCACCACGGGACTGCTCATGTACACCATGGCCACACGCTTCTGTGAGGAGATCCATTTATACGGCTTCTGGCCCTTCCCGCTGGACCCGCGCGGTACGCCCGTGAAGTACCACTACTACGACACCCTGAAGTACGACTACACGTCGCACTCCAGCCCCCACACCATGCCGCTGGAGTTCAGGACACTGAACACGCTTCACAGGAAGGGGGCGCTAAGGCTCCACACCGGGACGTGTCCTACTGGGCGATTGCCAGCGGAGAGCGGCCAAGACCAACAGGGCTCCAAGTAAGGGTCGTCGTGGAAACATTTGGTTGAACTGCTCGGGAAATGCCTTGTGTTTGACCAAGCATACAAAGGCCTACCCGATGGGGCCGTTGGCCAGAATAGAATGTAATTTATACATGTTAAGGTTTCTATTGTAATCTTTAAAATTACCGTAAATGTTGTAAGTGCTAAGATCAGCTTTTGGCTGGTGCTAATTGTTTACAAATATTTGATGCCTGTTTTATTTCATTAATTTATTTCATTCAACTTTTTGGTTCATTATGGATACATTTATATAAACAATTTGAGTAATTATATTATGTTTGTATTGTAACCTTTCTGGGACTGAACAGTATTTTTACAGAATGTATTGGCTATTTTCTCCATGTGGTCAAAAATGTTCACCCTTTGAAAAATGTTTTGGAGGTAAAACAGATTTTATTTGAGCAATATGTTTCAATATAAATTGTAACACTTTTAAGCACAAGCTGTTGGGCAGATTTAAGATGTGCAATGTTGCAGCTTTTTTCGTTTTTGAGGAATGGCATTCTTCTATTGATGAAAACCTACAGCTCACATTCCATGCAGTTTTGGTCTTCCTTTATACATTAGTAATTATATGGATGTACAAAATCATCATGCCTTAAAATGTCCAGAATATTTGTATCGGGAATTTGTATTAACCTTGAATCCTGCTCTAGTGGTGTGACTTTTTTTGCCTGTTTACAAAAAGAGAGCTCAACTAATATGACCTTTCTTTCAAGCTTATTGGAAATCAAACCCAGTTGGTTTACTCTCCATTTGACCTTAATCTGAGAAAATCCATGATAGGCCTGAAATATCTTTTTGGCATTTCCTTTTTTATGTGGGTTCACTTTATCTTGGCATAAATAGAATGTATATTCCGGCCATTTAACATTGGCAAATATTTAAACTATCTACATCTTCATTAGTATAACACTTTAAATCTCAGAGTGCCTGTAAAGCTGCCTCTTTATAACGTATAACAGACAAAAAGGTGATGGGATGATACATTAGGAAAGTCCTGTCTATTTGTTAGAATGTCGTGCTCTACATCTATGTACACAGGCAACAGTTCTTGATTCCAGCATTTTTAAGCAAGCATATGTTCATTAGAGGACACACCTGTTGATGGAGGTTACCACTGTTTGACTTCACTGAAACAAGGAGTATCCTGTGTGTTATCGACCAGACATTTGGTTTCCTTTTGACCGGATTCGTCCTTAGACTTTACATTACCCTGATTATGCTGCTAATGAAGTTAATTGATAATAGATATACAAGTGACATTAGACATCAGCCGGCTGAAGTCACAAATGTTTGTTTGTATAGGTAGAGAGTTTGGCAAAAAAGGGAAACGTCCTCTCCCCATACTGCTAGGGTGATAAGCCAATCTCCCTGCAGCAGCACTTACGGTACTATTCCACTGAGGTGCAATTTTCTGACTGTAAAATTCATGGTTTCTATATAGTGTTAAACTACTTATGTATGTATTATGCCTATGTATAATAAAAATGAACAATAATACTGCCTTTCAAGAAACGCATGTCTGATTAAGATGTGATTGTGTGGCTCGATTACTTTTGTGCGATGAGAACATTTAGCGACAAAAAATAAAAGGTTATTTTTACAAGAATACTTAGGCGGATGATTCCTTTAAAGGACTTTACAATGTATGTTACAAACATCCCTATATCGGTGTTTGGGATGTAAAATCCACATGGGCAAATAAAAGACACTTCTTCTTATCTTTGCTTTAGAAATAAAAAGGGAAAACATTTATTTGGTCTGGCTTTTCATGGTGAACAAGACGATTCACCTTAAAATGAGGGTGAGGTTATGAATTCCAAGTGTCAACACTTCATATCGCCTATGATCAGCCTCACAGCGCAGCTTGAAATCCAATAGACCTGCAGACCATCTCCTCATTGACTGGATGTAGTCTGTTTCAGAGACAGCACAACCAATGGGTAATTGTGTCTCGGTCATTGTGCTCCATGCAGTGAATACATTCAACGTTGATAGTACAGTTTGATGTTTCTCAAATTAGTCCTTAATTGATTAAAGGAAAAATGCAAATGTCGTACACCATGAGACCTTTCTTCTGCAATGATACCTTTAAGCCTTTAAACATATTAACAAGTTTAGGACCTTTATGAGGATCAGTCAAACATAAGGCGGATTGTAAGTGCAAACAGCAAAGGTTGTTTGCACTTAAGAGGGGCCGTGAGACACCAAACGCAGCCGTTACCTGGGGATATGCAACTGGTTTATTTGGATTGTAGATGGGGCTTCAGAACTTCAACTATCGTGCATGAATATATGAGTGTCAACCAACCCCAATTGTGTAATATTTAACTGATGATAACCTAGTATGTAATAATCTATGTATGTTTAATCTAAATAGGACTCAATGGCAACAAATGTTTCACCTAAAAACGATAATTGATATAATCTTTAATATATGTCCAATGAATTTACAGACATGTACAGATAAAGATTTGTAATATGTATTTTTGTACAGAGGAACGCCTACAAGAAAGGTAACACAGGACTTCAGATATTGTCCTAAGACATTAAAAGCAGTATTCATTTTCTGGGCG
>OOFH01014031.1:2977-19462 GCA_900323355.1 Merlangius merlangus
AGATATTTAGCTGCCAAGTATGCAGCCTCTTCCTGCATTTCCTACTGTTATAGATGTATAGATTCATGCTAATAATCCTTTTCTACCTCAGATGAATGTTCCATTACTTTTCCACAGATTGAGGACAAGTTAGGTCAGGAATTTCATGTTATCATATTCTACCAGACAATCTCTGAAAAAATACAAACCACAAAGAAAAAACCCAACTCAGAATAGCCTTTTCCACAGTGCAATTACAAGATAATTAGAAACAGCCCTTAAACTATGGCAAGGCATTTTAGAGCGCAGAGATCGGAAGAAACGAGTTTATGTAGCCCATGTACGGAAAAAGTCTGATAAGTTCATAGTGTGGAATTTCAAGTGAGATATCGTTGACCAGAAAGCCAGCCCATAGCGCTACCTCATATTAGCGAGCTTTAGTTACAACTATTAAAGAGCGACACCGCCCCCCAGTGGTGGATATTAATATAAAGCAAATAGAGGTTATCAAATGCCATTGTATAAATCCTGGAACCGCAATATTATACCCCTAAAAATACTGAACATAAAAAAGAACCGTATCAATGTTAAAAGTGTAAAATTACCAGGTTTAACCTTTCCTTCGTTTGCTGTAATCAGGTGTGTACATAAAGACACACATAATACATAAAAACAACAACATAGATACAAATGTACTAATAACGGGTTACTAATAATTCCCTTGCATGTCCCCCTGTCTCAAGAAGAATGATAAAGTCCAAACCGTGTCAGGTTCACGTCCGCGCGGACGATCCAGCGGCCAGGTCGACGCCCCTTCTTCTCCCCTTCCTTCCTCTTCAATCAAAGGTGCAATTAATGCGTCTGAGAGGGAAGCGAGACGTGCTGCAGCCGGGAGACGTCTCATCAAAGCACTCGTCAAGCAGAGGCATGTGCTTGACGCTGCTGACCTGGGACCTGGGTTTGTCTCTTCAAGCCTGTTTCTTCTGGCCTGGCTTCAGACGCTCTGTTCTCTGCTCAGACTTCTCTGAAACAAAACCAACCAATCACAATGTCCACGTCACCAGGGATGCATATTATGTTGGACTTGGTGCTAAGAAAAGGAGAATATACATGTAGAGGAATGTGATACAATTGAAATGTGAAGCGATTGTGTCGACTTTTCGATGGAAATATGCAAGAATAAGTTTAGACATAGTTCTGAAGTCACTAGAATCCATTTTGTTATTGCTGTATCATAATAATAATAATGGATTTAATTTATATAGCGCTTTTTTTTCACTCAAAGACGCTTTTCAGTGAAGGGGGGACATAAGTATGCATCGTAATCATTTTACTGTTCATTTTCCTATTTCTAAACAATATCTCTCCACGTATTGTAGGAACTGGTTGGTTGCGAACTTACTCTCAGAGTCCGGTCGTTTAGCAGACTGCTTGTTGGAAGTAACAGCTGGGGCCTCTTGAGCTCTGGGAATCGTACCACCAAGCTAAATCAAAAGAAGACCACACAAACAAAGAATAAACACTATTATTTAGTATTTTTTTTATATCACTATAATCCTGCACACTAGAGTTTCACCCCATTGTACTCCGAAGAGCAGCCTCCTACCTGGGCCACAGTGGCTGCGCCTTCATCCACACTCTTATTCCTTTTCTTCTTCCTCTTGGTGGATTTGGTCGCACCTACGGAGTCCTCAGCCACCTTCTCCTCGAACGACACCTGGGTGACGGCAACAACATGTCAAACGCACAAACTAAAACTAATAACAATTCAAGACGACAGTGTAGGTTAGTCCTCCACGGCCCAGAGCATTCAGATCAAACGTTTCAAAGCGTGTACCCAGCATAGGAATACTACTTCCTGTAATATACTTTGGTCTGCGTTTAGTGCGACTACCCCTTTGGGTGAGGGGCCCTTGGCCGGTCCCGGAGAGCCAGGTCCTTCGTAGTGGCCCCAGTGCACCAGCGGGGCGTTCCAGTCCGAGCCTGCGTCGCCGGCCATCGCGCCGTCTGGGGGAACGCACCGGAACATTCATCCTTATTCACACCAATCACGTCATCCGAAAGCCAAGTTCTTTATGCATTGATTCTAAAGTGGAGGACTTGTACAACTCTTTTCATAATAATGCCAGAATGCGAAAAGATTGTTTCTTTCACTCGCAAAGGCAAACCAAAACTATAATAAATCCTATCGCCCAAAATAAAATAGTGTCTCAATTATTTCACCTAATGGTTTGTTAATTTGTCAAACTAAGGGCACTGAGGAGACTCAGTTATGTTTCAAATGCTTACTCGAACCACACCACTCATCACCAGGTTGGATGTCCCACTGGAGGGTAACAAGAAGTGATGCGTGCTCTGAGAGGGATGGAGGGAGAGGGAGGAAGAGACAATAAGACATGCTATGCATACGCAAATGAAAATCAGCCCGGACTGCAGTTGTATCATCTTGAGGGTAAAAATAATTTGGAAAATAATTAATCCAAGAATGGCTTATGAACCCATTTCTGTATTTTATGCTAGTCGATTTGATTCTCCTCGACTGAACAAAAGTGACTTCATGCTATTATCCATCGTTGGGAACCAACCTGCAGCCTTCACTTCCTGCAGGGTTGTGGGTTTAACGCCAGTACTGGTTCTGCTTTCCACACCGCTCCGTGTCACTGGGAAAGATCAGAACAGGGGAAAAAAAAAAAATCAGCATAAAATCAGCCCATCGTCAGATCATTTCAATTTCTTGGACAAAATAACCGGTTGTAACCGGTTGTTACGATGTCCTTCCCAAATTCCTGGATAGCTGGATACAAAAGTTGAGACCAGGCTCCAGTTCGATACCTGGCTTGTCCTGAGCCCAGAGCTTGGGCTCCGGCTGGGCTCGCTGACGCTGTACCCGGGAGCTCCACTTCTCCCTCTCCCCCACGCCGGCCGACGGAACCGGCGGCTTGGACCCCAGATCCAGCCGCCCCCCTCCGCCACCTCCTCCAACACTTCCTCCTCCTCCTCCATTGATGGAGGAGTCCACCTTCCTTCCCGGAGGCCCTGAGGGGGAACAAGGGGGTGAGAATTTACTTTTCTAACTTTGGCGGGGCCCTGTAGGGGACGTTAGGTCAGTAGACCAAAGTGGCCCGTTAAACCAATACATAAATAGAACATCTAAATAGTTTAATCTATTTTTAATCAAAGAAAGCTATCTACACCGCCCGGTTCTAGTCTCTGTGTGATGGAAAATTCAACACGACATTTAAAAGATATTTTGACCATGCTAATGGCCTGTATCTGGCTGGATCTGACTGCTCACACTGGTACAGGCTACGGTACTGAGTGAAAGCTTGTCTATTGCACCCCACAAGCTGTCGGGCTACAGGCTACCTGTACTCATGCTATCGATCTGAGGAGATTGGAGATTGGAGACAGGCAGCGTGGACAAATTAAATCAACAGACTGGTTAGGAGGCCCCTTGGCGCACCGGGGCTTGGACCCAACCAAGGAGGGGGCCTACCTCTACTCCTGTTGCCTGAGGGGGCAGGTGTCTCCACATGGGTCCTCGGAGCCGCCTTGGGTTCTCCAGGCTTCCCGGCATCCTCCGGGCCCTTGTCCTTCTTGCGCTGCTGCTTCCTCTCTCGCTGGCTGACCTGGGTCTCCCACGCTCCTGGGGGGTTAGACACTTAGTTTCACATAGAGCACTCAGCTGGAGTTAAGGACCCTACAGGATGGATGGGGTGGGCTATACCCTCATTACTGTAACCGTACCCTAAAAACAACAGCAGTTTCGTAGTTTTGATTAAATGCACGGAACGTCAGTGGAGTTTGGAAACCATTTTGGAAGAAAGAAATACTGTATAAGGAAGGTGTCTAATCACAATACAGACTGAATTAAACACATTCATTTGGCCAAGAACCTAATCACAAAATGCCATCAAGGTGTTGGAAGATGTTCAGATCATGACAGTCAGTGGGTTGTGTAGAACAGTCAGTCGTTCCAACTGTGAACGTCGACCACGTTATTGTTTATTCATCTGGGAAACGAGGTTGTTGTCTGGTCAAAGTGGACGCGTGAATGAGTGAATACATCGTACTGTGATGCTCCTCACCCAGATCCGGTTCCGTCTCATCGCAGGTAAAAACACTGATGACCGGTCTCACTACCGCCTTGGCTTTTTTCTTGTTCTTCTTCACCTGTGCAGGTGCCTTCTCCACCTGCACCAACGTCAGCGATTGTAAAAAGTTCACAGGTTACATTGTATAGAATGGGTGTTTTGCTTGCTTTTGGCTCGCATACACAACCTTTACGGCAAGTGTGACTTCCAAAAGTGATCAGACACAAAACAATACAGAGAGAAGGAAATAAATAGCTCACAAGTACCTTCACCGGTAGTTCCTCAGCAGGGGGCTGTTGCGATGACGTCTCCCTGGATGCTGTGTCGTCGTGAGGTGCAGAGAACTGTCGTCCATTTGACTGTCCCTTCTGGTAAACATTATGTTTTTGAGAATTGAAAAAGGAAGAAAAGTCCGTTTTAGTACAAGACTAGCTCTGTGTCTATGCGATGCAATCTGTTTAACAATGCAGCCGTGACTGTTAATCATACATAATCCAAATGATGGATGCTAGATAATTACTGTTGACAAAAACGAAACAGAAAGTGAATGAATGCTTTTTTTTTTTTTTTCCACAAATGTTTTTGTGGAACACATATTCTGTGGAACATATATTCACGCTGGAATATCATCAGCGCTGTGTCATTTAACACAAACCCAGTAGCCCCATTGTTAAATGAAACAACGCGTTCACTTGAACGGCGCCACAAAGTGGACGTTTGTTTTCCTCCATCCCGTCAGCTAACGCTCTCCGCTCACCGTACCTTTTCGGACGATTTCTTCTTATTTTTCCTCTTCTGATCATCTGGCTTCACACTGTTATTGAGGTCGGCCTTGAGCGGCTCCCCGACCTGAACCTTAGTGAACGAGGATCCTCGGGCTTTCCCGACTGACGCTCCGCCACAAATCGCGACCCAAAACAAAACGAGCACCACCAGCAGCCCTGCCGCTGCCGTGGACAGGAGCACCCACGTCGGGTAGACGTCGAGATTCAGACCCAAATCGAGGCCCAGCTGGTTCTGGATGTATCCTTGCCCGGATGATATTATTTCTTTCAGACGGCTGGAAAGCAGCTCTGCTTTTTCAAAAGCTAACGCTTGGAGGATCGTTGCCATTTTTTCCAATCGGTTTCTCTTGCTGTCACGCCGGCGTATGTTTACAAGAGGAGTGGCTAATCTGGGAGCCTGGAATAATATAGTGTTTATTGATATCTCTATTTTTTAAAAAAAAATCATTTTAACCATTTATTCCACAATTTATGTATATGACTGGAAAAAATAATACAAAATATATGCGTAAGAATACTCCAGATAATTTTATTAGAAAACATTTCATTATTGTAACATAAAAATTATAAATCCTATTGGTCATACATATGGTATGGTTTAACCGTTTTTCTTAAATCCGTCTTATTAGTTTTATTCTGTAGCTTATAGTAGGCCCAATTATGAAAGCACATATACACCTTAACCCCTTAAATAAAGAATTGATTATGCTCAATAATACAAGTCAAAAGTCGCTGTCAGGAGTAATTCCCCATTCATTATATTGGACATGAAAACATACAATTATTGTCACTCATTAAAATTATATATCCTATTTGTAAAACATATGGCATGGTATCCTTTTTCTTAAGTCTATCTTTCTAAAAGTTTTATTCTGAAGCCAGCAGTAGGCCTAAAATCATATTTCACATTGATTTGAACCCCTTCAATAAATATACTATACAGTAAAAAAGAGTTTATGTAACAAGTCAAAAGTCAGCATCAACTGTGAATTCCCCGTCCATCATACTGGACATGACTCCAAACTTCTGATACTCAGCCACTCGCTTCTCAAAGAAGTTGGTTTTTCCCTCTAAGGAAATGGACTCCATGAAGTCAAACGGATTTTCAACTTTGTAAACCTGAAAAAAAAGCAAACAAGTTATTTCGGCATATATTATAAATAATTATATTGATTAGATCAAATACTAAAATAAAACGATATAAATTCAGATAAAGCCTGGAAAGATTCATCACCTTGGCGAGCCCAAGTTCACAGAGGAGTCGATCAGCGACAAATTCAATGTACTGGTTCATCAAACCGCAGTTCATTCCTATCAGAGCCACGGGCAAGGCCTCTGTCAGAAACTCCTGTACCAAGAGGAAAGACAGAGGTAAAGATCATTTACAAAGAAAGATTTACCTCGCCAGGCCCAAACACAAACCATTACTTACCCTTGCTTGACTTGGATGATGTGAGCTAGCACAGACATTGGTTGTAAATGTGGTTAAAAAAACTCCCAGAATGCAATGCTGACCTGTTCAATGCTGACAGCTTTGGTGATGATGTCCCTGACTCTGTCCTCCGACGGTTTCTTCACCAGGTGGTTGTATATCAGGCAGGCGAAATTACAGTGCAGACCCTGAAGTACACACACGCACACACACACACACACACACACACACACACACACACACACACACACACACACACACACACACACACTAATCAAATGTGTTCTTAATGCAGACATCTCTAAGCAAATTCTAATTAAACCTAATTAATCTTTGATGAGAAATGTGGATGTCACAGCGGCAGAATTAGGGGGACAATGAATCAAAAAAAAGATGTTCAAAGGAATGTGGTGTTCTGACTCTAACCTCGTCTCTACTGATCAGCTCATTGGAGTGTGCCAGGCCAGGCATCAGCCCTCTCTTCTTTAGCCAGAAGATGGAAGCGAAGGAACCCGAGAAGAAAATACCTTCAACTGCTGCAAATGCGACAATTCGCTCCCCTGAGACAGAAAAGATTAAAAAGAAAGAAAACCACTGAATTCATATTTGGGGAGATTAACAAACATTGGCGTCGATGACTTTTGTGTAGAAAAGTAAAATTTTAAAAAAGAAGAAGATCAGTAGCACTGTTTATTTGGTACATATGGGCGCTATATTATATTGCCAACACTACTGATTCCTACACACCGAATGTTGATTTATCATCATTGATCCACTGCAATGCCCAATCTGCTTTGCGTCTCACACAAGGCATGGTCTCGATGGCATTGAAGAGATGCTCTCTGCGAACAGAAAACAAAAACAGGACAAAAAAAAGCAGTTAGGATTCACAAACCATGTCTTTGGTGTATGGCCAACACAGAGCCACATAATAGAATACGTTAACTGGAAATGTAACTGAAATGACGGTTACATTATTTTATGAACAGGTGCATCAAAGCTTCTTTTTTTTTTTAATGCCAGTTTGGATGTTATGTTATGATGTCAGGAAGTGTGGAAGACAGGTCACCACAGCTGGATATGGTGCTTCAAAACAAACTCGCTGAGTTGACCTGGATTCAACTTTGAATGTATTCCGATTGAATCAGTCCAGGTCTTTTATGTCATAGTTCGGGGCATTCAGCATTTGAAATACAACAATACATGGATATCCATAATCACAACAGTCATAAAAAAAGAAAATGCTTCACCTTTGTAATAAACAGAATTATCTGGATACAATAATTTGCATTCATAATCACAACTACCTTCATAATAAAAATAATTCTGACTACAGTCTGCGCCACATGGGGCGTTTCTTCTTTTTGTTTTTGACCTACATAACTGGAATGCAGTCAGATTGGCCTTGAGGTGAGGCTGCATACCTGTTGTCCATTGACTAACCAATGCGCACAGGTTAAAGCAACTCTCACCCCTCAAACTCAGGAAGATCTCCTGCATGGAAAACCTTTTTCATGTATCATTAACTTCAAACTCTACTATAAAGAGGCTGTCAACATCACCCTGTGTCCTTGTTTGGGATAGGCCCAGTAAAAGTCATCTTGGTGGCATGTAGCAAGGACATTGTTACACTGATGTTAGATAATGAGTTATGACTCTGAGGACTAAAGGTTTGCAAACAACGAAATGTTGTACGCCAACTTTGCCAAACACTCTAACGTAGGGAGTTTATTAAGGCAGTGTAATTTATAGGCCACCTACCTTTGTTGCAGGTCCTGGATGTACGTATTGATGAGCATGCTGTACATCTCGGAGTGGACGTTCTCCATGAGGATCTGGAAACCATAGAAGGAGCGAGCCTCCGGGATCTGCACCTCCTGACTGAACCTCTGGACCTGTGCAGGTCAAACAAACATGATGGCTATGAAGTCTATGGAACTTTTGCAGGTCAAGCAAACATGATGGCTATGAAGTCCCTGGACCTGTGCAGGTCAAACAAACATGATGGCTATGAAGTCCCTGAACCTGTGCAGGTCAAACAAACATGATGGCTATGAAGTCTATGGACCTTTTGCAGGTCAAACAAACATGATGGCTACGAAGTCTCTGGACCTGTGCAGGTCGAACAAACATGATAGCTATGAAGTCTCTGGACCTGTGCAGGTCGAACAAACATGATGACTATATCATGGTCACTCCAACTAAAAGACAGTGTAGGTTTGGCCCCTAGCTACCCACTATGGATCAGAATGTGACCCTGCAGTGTGTTCACACATGGCCCCGCAGAGCCCAGGGGATCCGATGAGGCCAAGAAGCTTAGAGATCCGTACGGTCAAGTCCTGAATGCTCCAACCGCCACTGGCTCACCCATATTTGGTGTTTCCACCTTACCAGGTTCTCGTTGACGATTCCATCACTGGCGGCGAAGAAAGCCAAGATGTGGGACAGGAAGTGCTTTTCGTCAGGTTTCAGTTTGTTCCAGTGAGCAAAGTCCTTCGACAGATCCACCTTTCGAAAAGGGCCAGTAGGGAGAGGGAAAGAATTCAGATAATGAATGCACGTGTGTGCAATGCACAAAGTTCTTCTTCTGTATCAATATTAAGTCTAATGTTTCTACCTAAATAACAAAGCCTGAAAGTGCAAGTAACCATGTGCCATGGAAAAAACGAGTTAATAGTTGATGTATCAGATATATCTGATACATCAACTATTAACTCGTTTTTTATATATATGTAAAAATCAAATAAAAACATTACTCAAAAACAGATACAACATACCTCCTCAACTGTCCAGAAAGAAGCCTGTGCCTGCTTATACATCTTCCAAATGTCAGGATATTGGATTGGGAAAATGACGAATCTTCTGGGGTTGTCTCGGAGCAAGGGTTCATCTTCTTTGTCTTTATTCTTGAGGTAGTCTGAATTCGTGTTAAGTTGCCCATTCTAATAAATAATCGAATAGTTTTTTTATTATACAGCACAGAACGGTAAGCAATCATTGTTTATACATAGTAATGTAGATTTAACTACCCTTATAAATAGGGACTGTGACTTTAAAATAATTGTGTTCTCTGCGCTTGCGCGATAACTGCGCGAACACCTAAATGGTAAATAGGATCAAATAAACGCATTTGCAAATAAAAAATAGCATCGATGACGCTATAATTAAATTGTGATCATTTTGACAACTGCGGGCAGGTTCACCATTAGCCTAGCTTCAATGCGTCGGAGTATAAACATAACACAGACGTCTGCAAACGTAACTTCACACAGAAGTGTGCGTGTAGACTAGAAAGGGTAACACTAAATACCACTACAAATTAAAAGCTTTCCTTATTGTCGTTATAGACTAGAAAACTTGACACAACATAAACAAAAGGTACATGGTGGACAAGGCGGCCTATGCGTTTCTTAAACCCCAGGCAGCTGCAGTGCTTACCATTTGACCACTGGCTTGCGTCATAGTCTTGGATGTGAAGGTCGTACCGAAAGATGAGGGTCGTGTTGTTGGTAATCCAATTAATATAAGTGACCTCCTCCGCTGTTAAAACTGGTTTTGTTGCATGTCGCAGTCATTGTATCGAGTGTCGAGCTTGCTTGCGGTTAAAGCTTCACCTGGAGGCCAGGAAGAGATACTGCACCTCCAGTGTTGTCAAAAGCCACGGTATTAATATGGATAAATGATGCGTATATTACTTAAGTCAGCACAAATTTTATTTAAACTGGTCGGCACCGTATTCCTGCAATAAATGTAGCATTTTCAATTGATAAATAGGCACGGCAATTGATGGATATAAATCCTCTCTGGAAAAAATGTTTATTGTAAACAGAAGAATTTGGGAAGGCTTTTACTAAAAGAAAACATTGTACAATTGAGGAGCTGGATGTCAAATCTTGATGGTAGGTACATCTGCAGAATTTGTGCGAGCCCAACAGAAGATCCACAGTGCTATGCTCCAAAATTGTGTATCGACAACCGGAACATGTCATTGGAGCAGCCCCAAGACCCCTGCTCGTTCCGCAACTGAAACACCTGCTGGAAGCCCATAACTGGGTCGTTATCCGCCTGTGGGAGAGAAGGGAAACAAACAGGACCACGGTTATTGACTTCTCAAAAATATGATATATATTGTATTTTATTTCTATTTTAAGAACCGAAATAAAGAGTATGTCACTAACATTTCACTACACATGCTGTATGAGAATTTAACCAATAAAAACCTTTGAATCTTTGATTTACTCAGTGTTGTATTGTGCGTTACCCTGGCATACACAAAAAGGACCATACCAGTCTGGGTGGTGAACCAAACACAACCGTCGCTCCTGGCTCCACTAAAACGTCAGCGATTTGTGATTCTGCATTACAACATTAAATGTGGGTGTCGCTCACGACCAACGTACACGACCGAGGTAGCCCTTTAGTCTTTGTTATAAGACTTATATAATACTGGTGATTCATTTTATTCCCCCCAACAAACTGTACTGCATACTCCTGTGGATTAGGTTTGGGTGGTTTCTATTCCATTCACTAGCGCATACAGAATATAACCTGTGTGTAAAAAAACAACAACTTAAAAGCTGAGCTGCTGGTATGGGAGAAATTCACTCTGACATTTATGGGTAATCATTATCTTGCTTACATGCTATATGAAATAAATGAGTATGGGGAAGAAAAAAAAGACTGCGACTCTGCGATGGACGTTCAAGACAGGCGGTTCAATGTTAAAAGCGGTTCTAAAGTGGTGACCGCTCAGAACACAGGGTTTTCTCAACAAAGCAGGAAAGCAGGGCGAGGGCATCAGAGCGAGCATGAAGACGAAAGGAGCCCTTTCATTTATTATAGTAAGCTAACTGGTGCATGGTAAAAAAAATAAATGGGGAACTGATGTAACAGGCCCGGGTCATAGGGTGCTGGTCAGTGGTTGGAATTTAAACATTTTGGGTACATAACCTCAAGCCTTATTCCAGAACAGGAGTTCTTTGGTTTTGTAATTACTTCTGTGCAAGTTATAATAAAGTCTTTGTGTTCCAGACTTTAGCCTTCTCTAACTCTCTTAATTTGTTAAAGTGTTAAAGGTATTGCGTTGTGTTTACGCCACTGGTGATAGTCATTGTAGTATTTAATGGCATTGTCTAGCATACAATGCTGTGTCTAGCATATAATGTTGTGTCTCGTATGTAATAAGTCTTGCTTATGGCCAATAGAATATGGAATAGATGGGACGCAAGTGCCCTTCTTCCATAGATTCTTGCTGGAGGATAACAATCTGTGGGCTGAACGTGTGTGGGGGCTGCTGGCAGACGAATGACAGTTGAACACAATAAATAAATTACTTAAGTGGTCGGAAGAAGAAGCCATCTCAAGATAAATGTATATATATAACTGGCAAGATTTCATGACTCCATTAAAGATTCAGTGAGTGACAGGATTCACTGTCGCCTGCTCGAGCCAAACGGAGGAGACTGTTTCATGGCTGTGTGGGTTTTGTCGCCTACCCCTTCGGCGCAAATTGTTTCACAAGCACAATGTGGTTGAATTAAGTGATTTGCTTGGGACCAAGTTGAAATTGAATTACAGGATATGGCCGGGCTAACATGAGAGCAGCCTGGAGGCCGACATATATTACAAAGAGCTATCTCTAAATATATTTCCCCTACGCACACAGACTGCCTCACAAGGACCATATGAGTCAAAATAAGTGATTCATCAATGTCATAAATGTTTTGTGTTTTTACCCGAATACATTTTCCTTACTATGTGGACAGAACATAAATTCACCAAAAGGTTTACACTCGTTTAGCCTCTCAGGTCTCCTAGTTCTAAGGAGCCGTGTTGTGTTGTGGTCGTCAAGTCCCCCGAGTTATACAGTTGATTGTTTGTGCCTGCAGTCACGCCCCAACAGCCCCCCTGAAAAGGGGAGAGGCCCGGGGTACAGTTTTAGGACTCCCCTGCGGCTGGGGTTCTGACGTCCCCGGTACACGCCTCTTTCAAGAAGAAAGTAAGGGGAGCGTGAATACCCTGGTATCCCTTAACACCGCCCCAAATCTAAGACTTAATGGTTCCTAAAGACAACACTTGTATTGCAATTGATTTGTGGTGAGACTGTGCTCGTGCTAGAATTTATACAACTGAGTAACTTTGCCAATAATATTTGCTATTATATGTTTAAGTTGAGCCCCTGGAAGAGGAGGCTACGATGGTTTAATACCCAGATCGGTATGGTCCCTTAAGGTTTGCACAATGGTAAGAAATGTTACAGAAAGAAGACAAAACACACAACCCAACCCATTGAGAAAAAACAACAAAATATGAACATGCTATAGGGTAATGTGTAGAAGGTTTTAAAGTCCTTTGTCTGACAGACCTTAAATACAAGACAATGTTAGAAGGAAACCCTCACCTTTAGCTGTCCCATCACCATAACAACAATACAATTATCCGGTGTGGGTTGGCAGTCCTGTTTCGTGATATTGTGTTGAATGGTTTTGAAAGGCAAGGTCTGCGGTGGCCAGGGCGGAGGAGAGAAACAGTTAGCTGAACAAATGATAAACCTTCACGCAGAGACACGCAGAGTACGGGGAGAGGAGGACACCTACGGTTAATTTGTTTACTATGACCTCTTTCCCGTGGAACATCTCTCCCTCCCAGGTCATCCAGGCGGATTGATACTGAGGGAACAAACCACACCACATGTTACTAGTGCCTTGTACAGAGGCAACAAGATGGAACTAGATTTGATCATGCTTTTTAAGGGTCCTGCCCCTAGGGATTAGTACAGTTTATAGAGGGGTATATGATCATGCTTTTTTTTTTTTTTTAAGAAAACCATCTTTTTTTTGTTTTGATTTATTTGCTATCCATTTATGGACAGGAGAGTGGAGTGACAGGCAGGTGGGTTGAAACAGAGGGTATGACTTGCAGCATAAAATCGAGCCTGGGTCGCTACTCGCTACGACGCAGATTGCCTGTGTGACAAATGTGTTGGGCCAACCAGAACACCTATTTTAATTAATGGGTGAAATGGATTAAAAACCCATTTGAAACCTTCCTGTCATTCATTCAATGTGTGATTTACAAATTAATACATTTTGGCCATCTTGGCCATTAGTCATTTATGATTAGGCTTTGATTCATTGATATTGTTATACTGATGGTCGTATTTATAAATATTGCAGTTCTTAATCATCCGTGTGAACGATCACTTCAGAAAGCCCATCGACAGGCGGCATCGCAGTCTAAAAATACAGCATGTCCTTAAATGGGGCCCAAACACTGGGAGAAGACAGACTTACATAGAGTTCGGCCAGCGACGACCTGTTGCCAGTGTCAAAGCGGGAGTAGTACAGCTGGATGAATTCCTCCCCAATCTTCTGCCAGTCCGGCCTTTCATCAGCCATGGCTTAAAGTGGAGCTATGGACCTGAAACCAGAGGAAAGGTGCCTTAAATCAAGTGTAAGCTGTAGCTACTTGAGGGATGATCAAAGAATGTGAACATAAACACAAAGATAGGTATGAGCTACCAAAACTCGCAATGTCGTAATCGTTTGCTGATTTATTTGAAGAAAGCATCCTGCTTGTGGACAACCATTTTGGAAGGAAGTATCATGGTATACATGGGTAAATAACAACCTTGCTCCCACATTGAACACAGGGGTACTGTTTAATATGCCAAACCGGCATTTAATGCACATGTCAATCAGGATTACTACTTAAGACTAACTGGAGAGGTTTCTTCCCCAGGGGGCAAAATGCAATTAGTCTGAACATAGTTAAACAGCACGTCATTTTCATCTGTCACTACGTTGGGATCTTGAGTTCGAATGTGTTTACAACAAAACACCATTGCTTCTTCCCTGGTATATATTTCCATAAAGGTTGTGCATGGATAGATGGCGTGCTATGCAGTGTTCTTCTCTTGGAATAAAGCGGTGACCCAAAAACGTCACGGTGTAATACCGCCCCTGTTGGGATTAGAGGGGAAATCAAGTCTAGCCTGGACAGGGGCGGCCATTGGTTCATCTACCCCTAAAACACACACACACACACGATACAATGCTATGCTGCGCCTCACCCATTCAACCCTGTAAGCAGATTTACCGATACGATTTTGACAAGAGATGGGACGATCCTTTACCCTGCATCCTCGTCTGCCTATGCTGTGGCCATTTCATTTTAGCCATAATTCATATTTAGTAGCCCGTGTGTGGACATTAATGCATCAAATGTGTCAGATTTTAACTCATTTTATCCCGATATACTACAACCGCCTATTCAGCCGTCCCTTTGGCCTTGTATTTCCCTTGCATGTCCATTATCCTATATTTATGCTATAATCAATGACAACTCAAAATGTATCCCAGGTAGCACAAACAGTATTGGTTTGTGATTGTCAAAACTCCGAGTATGAAAAGCACTAAACGAGATCACACCGAAACGGGTTAATAAGCACAACACACCCCAAGTGTTGATGACAAACCGGCTGCAAAAAGTTAATCTGAATGTACTCCACCCAGTGGGTCGGTGTGCAGTAAACGATAACGTTTTACTTTCAGGTCCAAGGTTGGTACTGCCAACACCAGCAGGTTACGGGTGCTTGGTAATATATAACGTGCGGTATCACACAAAAACAGCAAATTTAACCTTTGTGTAGCCTCAGTGTTTCATTCAACAACCATTTAAAATAGGGTGTAGAAATTAACTTTAGGCGACTTCATCAATACCATTTGTCTCGAATGACACCACTTTTGATCGCTCGTCCACACAGCAAAGAAACCAAATGACAGATTACAGAGTGAAATAGTGTCGATCGACCCCCAGACTTGCGACAAACCCGCGTTGTGTGTCCAACAAAGTGAGCTACCCCTAGTAGCGCTAGATAGCTAACACCACTTCTTCCGGAGCCTGGAAGTTAAGTTTTACAGTCCTACAAAAACTCATATCCTCGTAATACAGCATTCACCATCTATCCACACGAGAAACTAATACACGGGTGTCTAGTGTTTCCAAATGTAACGCTTTACCTTACAGAGAAGTTTAAGTTAGAAATCAGTAAGCGATCCAGCGTGGAGGAAAACCCTCGGGAGGTTCCCGCTTCATCCGGGTTATGCAGAGGCTAGACGTCATGTAGCCGCCAACCAATAGCCGCCGTGTTGTCATAGCAAGAAATAAAAAATGGGGGACAACCATGGCCGTCAGGGGGCAACCATAGGTTGTTCTTATAAAAAAATCAATTATATCGATTTATCTATATACAAACAGACACACACAATGATATATTTATACAGATTATACATTCAAAGTAAAAGATTCACACATATGGAAATATGTTCTCCAGTCCGCAATAACCTTTATAATTTGCAAGGAGTATTCAATGTAAATTAATCTGGTTTATTGGAGCACCATTTAGGTATAATAAATCACGTGATCACTCAGTTAATTTGTTTTTCTCGACCCTACATTTCATACAATTGCACTAAATTGAAGGAGCTCTAATGTTGCTCTTCTCAGTCTGAATGTGGCATTCTTTAAGTGTGTGTGAGTGCAGTAACCTCAGCCCATTGTAGTTTTTTACTCTCTAAACGTGCTCTAATGAATGTCCATGCAAATCAAACACAAGCCATTGAGCCTTTAAAATCATAACAACTTTACCAGTCAGTATTAAGTGACTAGCGTGGATTGGAAGACATTGTGAGAGCTCCATCGGACCGGGCCAATGTCACTGCTGCACAGTGATGATACATTACAAAGTTACGCTGAATACAGCATACACGTATATAAACGCAGGTAGTGTCCTGTATAAAAAGGGCTGGGTGGATTATTCTATGACGTATATTTACAACAGACTTCTCCAAGGGTCTTGCCTGGCAAGTCGGGGTAAATATTGTGCTCCTTGTTTAACAGAATGTAAAAAGATGTATTTTTCTTTCCGCCCAAAATATAAAACAAAAACAATACTTATAATGAGGCACTTTTTTCTCTCTTTTTCTCTCAAAAACTGAACTGATAGATATTGTTTTGTTAGAGTTCAGTGCTGATGCCAGGAGAAGTTGACGCTCTCGTTTTCCAGTCATTTGTTCGGAAAGGCGTCTATTGCTTTAGTGTGGCCCCTCCACATGAAAGTCCTCTGGAGAAAGACGGCAGTAAAACGTCATTGCTACGGTCATGATTAAAACCGACAGGTTCTGATGGGATCACT
>OOFH01014140.1:1887-13323 GCA_900323355.1 Merlangius merlangus
CAGCAGTACGGCAGCCACTACGTCTCCGAGGCGCTGTACGGCTCCGAGCTCAGCTGCAACATCTACTTCCCCAGCAAGAAGGCCCAGCAGCAGCTCTGGCTGCAGTACCAGAAAGGTAAGGCCCGAGAGCCAGTAGAACCAGGGCCGAACCCCATGCAAAGTCGTGTCGTATTTAGGGGAGATGGGAGGGGGTAAAATGGCTCCAGTTTCAGTACCAGGGGTTGATGCTTAGCCCTTTTTACGAGCCATTCCAAATGGACCACTTTCTTACATTACAAGAGGCTGGGTTGCCGCCACATGTATGAGGGATGGCTCAAAGTACTGACGCGCCCACTTGTGATGTCATTAAGGGGTCGATTTTGAAGTGGCTTATACAGTACATAGGTTTTACTATATGAGCAAGATTCTGAGAAGATGTAATTCAAACTTTTTCATCCGAGATATAACTTTTCATGGTAGATACAAATTTTCATGGTAGACATAGCGGACAGACACAGAGTAAGAAGAATAAACAGCATAGATTTAACACCGGAAAAACAACGTTAAAGAGGTAATTAAGAGTTATTATGTAGTATTTATCAATCAAATGCAAGTGCTGTGAGATAACAAACAAGAAACAAATTCTCTGAGCAGATTATTATAGACGTATAATCTGCTCAGAGTTGAGCAGATTATACAGAATGAGTACACAATTATATTACCAGTGCCTTTAAGAATATACTATACTTTATGTTGACAAAGACGTTTGCTCCAAAGATAGCACCTAGGATTTCAAGGGAAACACTTAATAAAATTGACTATTTACTCTATAAAACCCAAGGAGAATAATGTGGGTGGTTTCACCTGGACCTTTCTCTAACCTTAGACATTTACACAAAATATGAGTTTGATGAAAGTGAAGTGATTTGATTATCACTTTACCGGGTGAATTCAAGTGCAGTGCAATCCGACTTTAAAAAATAATTGACTTGTTTATTACAACGCTGCTTCTCTCCTCGTTTTTTAAGTTATAGTGGTGCATAAAAACCCTGACCTTCTACACTGGTAAAAATACAAACACAGGAATAAAGCTATATTCCTTCATTTATGGGGAAGAACTAAAATACATCTACTTTACTATTTTCGCTTTTAACCAAATCCACTTTGTTAATTCTGACGCAGATAAAGGTTTTAAAGGAGATGGTAGGGGGGTGATGCTCTGTCTCGCTAAGGGATTCACACTCACTGGCCAACACCTTAGCCCCCCCCCCCCCACAAACCTATTAATGACTGTCCCTAATAATTAAGTCATTATGGATCGGTACACAGCACGCATCGGTGAGCCCCAGCGAGTAATTGACTTATGTATCAGATACCATGGAAAAAACGAGTGACACACCACTTGATTGTTAAATCTTTATTACACTCGGTGGAGATAATGAAACAACACGCGGCCTTGTGCTTCACAGAGATGCCAATAAAACCACAATGTTAGGTTTACAACCTCCGATGAAAGGCTTAACACAACGACATGCGCAGCGCTGACATTGTAATGTCACGCTTGGGTAGGCTGAAATAAATCCCAAGACATTTAAGATAAAAGGAGCGGGGAGGAGAGTGTGACAGAATAACTCCACTCCCGACGTAGTCAAGGAAATGAAACACACTTTTAAAAGGTGAAGGTTTGGAGGATAAGCCCATTGAAAACAAGGACACTTTTTCTTTAATTTAATGGTTTCTTTTGTCCTCCCAACCATCTGTGGTCGAAATAGAGTGCTTGTAGTACAGAGTCGATAAAAGTTATTGCAGTATCAAAGTTGTAGTGAATATAATTAAATAACATATCGTTAATTTAAATTATTGGGTGATGAAACATCACTAGCCAACAAAATAAGCAATGAGGTCACACACGTTATGACACCATGCAAGGGTTCAATCATTTAGACTGCCTTTGATAGTGTATTGTTGTTAGACGTTGACATAATTGGTTACTTGTGGTTTTGTTTTCACATGCAAAAATCACATATGTGACATGTAAACGATGTTGAAATGCATGGCTTTTTTTAAGGAATGGCTCTTTTTATTAGTAATTATTTTACTTTATTTGTATTAGTCTGAAGTGAAATCCGAACCCTTCAGTTTTTCTGCATTGTAAAACAGTAGGTCAGGCCCAGCTAATATGCAGAGATTGAAGTGCTACCGGTCTATGACCAGTCATTGTATGCAGTTGCACCATAATAACATTGCACAGACAAAAATGGTTTCCATTTGCAGCCGACCCATGGATGACCCTGGGACCCCGAGGTCAATTAGTATTTTCGGCGGTCTTTGAAAATCTGCGGTTGTCGAAAATCAGTTGAACAAGTTCACACTGAAACATAGAACAGAGAGAAAACCAAGAGGAAACCGGAAGTTGTGAGGTCTGAATGTTAGCTTTGTTTTCCTCGACTATAATTGTCTTGCTGTGCACCGAACAGTGTACAATATATCAACGGAAAGGCAGATGGAGACAAATGCCGATATTTCATTATGGTATCATTTACCTACCAGACCTTGACGCAAACATGATGAATACATTGGGAGTGTACACTACGACAGTAACCAATGTCATTTTATCTGAAACACGCTTTTCATTAAAAGCAAATCTGGAAATACAACTGACAAACAGTTAAAAGGACACAGAGGTGTTACAGTTACACACAAACGCCACAAAAGCAATGGTGGAATAAGGCTATGCTCAAGGGATTTCTTTTAGTTTTTCTCTACTTTGGTTATGGGGATTTACCTCGGCCTCGGAAAATAACCAATAAGCAATGTTATTGTTTTGTTCCCAAGTTTCAGAAAGATACGAGGAGGGTGACACCAATCCGTGTGCTTTACCAAGTAACAAATACAAAAAACCCATATTGGATACCCAACTCTATAGTGTCTGGTGCAAGGAAACCGCTGTCAACCGTGACGGACACAACACAAAACCCTAAGGGGGTGATGGCCTTATTTTTGTTGTGTTTTCAAACGGGAAGTCACATGACTGGAGGACGGATATCGCTCGAGTTGCTGAGGGGGGGGCCACAGGCTGGACTAGCTGGGCCGCCTTCATGCGGGTGACGAGATGTGACGGGACAGGAGCAGGAGCTCCTCTCTTTTATACGGAGCCGGCCACCTCGGGGCACGGAACGCGACTCCTTGTAGACCGATGACAGAAGTCTGGAGGCCATTAAAACAGGAGAAGCTTGACCTTGTGGGGTCTGCATGGGTGGGCCCCCCACACATGCATCCAGACCAACGGTTTTGTTTGGTATGGATTCAGGTCTCCCTGAGGGTTGGAAGTTTAAATATAAAAAATAAAAATAAAAAAGAGCCCGAAATGGGTGGTCGGGGCCCCTCCCAAGATTGTTTAATTCGTTCCCCAGGTGTACGGTGCTAAAGTGCAATATAATGGCAGCATTTTCAGGCCAAGTGTCGGCCAACATTGTGACTACCCAGGCAGGCACTTGGCTTGAAACTTCTCCCGGGTTGTTTAGAATAAAGTGGGCATTTTGGACAGGTAAGAAATAGCCTGATACAAAGAGCCAGTCTCTGTGCCCACGGGGACCGAGGCCACAGTCTCAGTGAGTATAATCGAGTGGGGCAGTTGGAATGGCATCTGTTGCGTGCACACAGGAATTCGTCTTGGCAATTGCGATGTCAGCATGCCTCTGGGGGAGTTCGGCAAAGCCAGGGGGTTTTGGAAAAGTGGAGAGAAGTCGGCGAGATCACAAAACTTTGCTTTCAAGCGGCCACCGGAGCAGTCAGACGAGGGTGACGAAGAATGGGGGCTCAGACAGGCCGCCAGCCATTCCAAACTTTGCAGAGAGCAGATTAAGCCGGGTACAAAGATGCCCTCAGATAGCCTCTTCTTAGAGCTTTTTTTGTGCTTCGCTCAGTGTTTCCCTGACCTGATTCTTTATTTTTATAAAGCCCTTGAAGAAACATACAACATATGCCACTGTCCCCTATTTTTTTCCGCATTAAAGTGCAGAATTAGCTGACTTTCTACTCTCCCTTTCACAGAAAAAAAAGTTCACAGAAAATGTATTGTATATTTTAAGTTGTATGCTTCTTCAACTTCACCCAAAAAATATTTGTGTCAATAATTACCCAACTATTGTTCCTCCCGACTGCTAATCGAAGTCAATGCTGTGTTCATTTAGGAATATTGCCACGTTGTTTGCCCCACTGCAAACTGAACTGCAAAATGTTGTTGATTAACTGCAAGCGCCCACGTAGAATGACCAAGAAGTTACCAGCAGGTATCAAAAGTCCTTTCAGCTCACACACACACACAACTAGACGTATGAAACAGAACAAGTCTGGTGGTACTGGTTGTTGGCTCCGTTGTTGTGAACAAATGTTCCCACTTCAACCACCAATGTAAGGTCTGTTTATTTATAAGGGGTGTAGGAGCAGACCACCACATGGTCACCGCTCATGTGACAGTTCTGACCAATTATAGGCGACAATGGCGACCTCATAAGAGGCTGTGCTTTTTTCTTTTCACTATTATTAGACTGATCGACAGCGCAGTCTAAAATATCCCTGCTGTGTTTTGAGTGGCGTCAGAACTGTGATTAAAGCTTTACAGTCCATAATCCAAATGCTCCGGCTGCTGCTAGGTATATTTTGGTACGGTGAGGTTTCAAACGACAGGAAATTGAATTAGGACACAGGTTAAGAATCCAATACTGCCACAACGTGATAGGAGGATCCAGAGTAGTAAAACATGCTGAATCGTGTACCAATAGGTCAATAGTGTTATCATACAGGAGAATAGTAGTGAGTTTGGATTTCAGTCATTATTATTATCATTACTATGACTGTACACTGTCAGTGGTTTATTTTTCCTTCGATCCCCCCCACAACACCGCTGTGCACATTCCAAAAACCTAGCCCACAATCGTCTCTCCGGCGACCCCCCCCCTCCTGCGGCCGAACAACGGACTGCCCCCCAGCCTAGCAGGTGGACGAGCGCCTCTTGTGCACGTACGCGTACACCTTCACGCAGTGGTCCCAGCAGTCCAGGACCAGCAGCTGTCCCTTCTGGGTGATTGCCACGCCCACCGGGCAGGTCAACCCCTCGCGGATCAGCACGTGGAAGCCGCCCTCCTTGGGGAAGCGCAGGATCTCCTTGCGGCCGCTGTCCGTCACCAGCAGGTCCCCGTTGGCGTCCACGCACATGCCCGTGATGCAGCGGAAGTCCTCGTTCTCGGCGAAGAAGTGGCTCAGCTGCTTGCCCAGCTGGCCCTCGCTGCTCACCGAGCCGATGGAGAAGCCGCCCTCCAGCTGCAGCTCGTTGTGGCGCTTCTCGAAGTTGAGCGCCAGCCCTTGCGTGAAGTACACCGTGCCCTCGGCGTCGCACGCCACGAACTTGGGCCGCACCGCCGAGCACAGGCGGCTGTAGCTGACCACGCCCACGTTGCGCTCCACCGCCAGGCTCCAGAGCTTGCCGCCCTCCACGTCCGTCACCACGAACTGGCCCGAGGGCGTGGCCGTGATGCCCCACGGCTTAATCAGCTGGTTCTTGTGGCAGGCCACACAGTGGCCCTCCATGGTGTACACCTTCACCGAGTTGTCGTAGTTGTCGGTCAGGCCGATGAGCCCCGCGGCGTTGACGGCGATGGACAGCGGCACCAGGTTGGGCAGGTCGGCGCCGAGGAAGCTCAGCACAAAGTTGTCGATGCTGCTGGCGTTGCGCTGGATCTGCCGCTGGAAGCCCTTGCGGTTGAAGATCTGCACGCGGTAGTTGCCGCGGTCCGCCACGAGCACCTCGCCCTGCGACGACACGCAGATGCTCACCGGCAGGTTGAACATGCCCGGCAGGTTCCCCTTGCAGCCCATCCTCTTGACGAACTGGCAGAGCTGGGGCCCGGCGTCGGCCCCGGCCGCTCCTGGCGAGGGGCCCCCTCCCTCGTCCAGGGACTTTGATTTGAAGTTGACGGGCAAGGCGCACACCGCCTCCTCGGTGGCCGCCACCATGTTGACGTCTCGGTAGAGGTCCATCGCCTCCTGAGGGGCCTCCGACGCCTCGCCGCCCGTGGCGCCCTCCAGCCCCGCCAGACCGTCCTCCACCGCGAGCTCCAGCGCCTCGTCCTCGTCGTCCACGCTGACGGCGCACATCTTGGCCGTGAGCGTGGCCACCTCGAGGGCCCTCTGGCGGTCCGCCTTGAGCAGCAGGGGCTCCTGCAGCTTCAGGGTCTTGGGCAGGCTGCCCCTCAGGTCCAGCTCGGCGTCGTCGGGGCAACCCGCCGCGTTCTCCAGCAGCGCCACGTCGCTCTGCCTCGCCTGCATGGTCAGGTAGTCGCAGCGGGACACCACCTGCACCTCTGCGATGTGCAGCAGGTACGTCTGCTCCTCCAGCACCTGGCGGTTCAGCTTCTCGATCTCCGCCATGGAGGCGGCGAAGCCCCGCTGTGCGCGGCCCAGCTCCTCCTGGAGGCTCAGCTCGCAGTCCGCGTACTCCTGCTGCACCGCCCGGCACTTGGCCCTCAGCGACTTGGACACGTTGTCGATGAACACCTTCTTCTTCTGGATCTGGCCCATGGCCTCCCTGAGAGCAGCCAGCTTGGCCCCCAGCTCCTTGCGCCGCTGCTCGGCCACGGCTCGGATGGGCTGCACCGAGTGGCCCCGGTGCTGGTGGCCCTCCAGCTTACAGGGGTCGCAGAGGACCGTGGAGCAGTCGTGGCAGTACTGGTGCGGCAGGCGGCTGCCACAGGAGCGGCACATGAGGGCGGCCGCCGCGCCGCAGGAGCTGGTGCAGTCCAGGAGCTTGAGCACGGTGAGGTTGTCGGCCAGCTGGGCGATGTTGCTCATGCGGGACACTTTGCTGCAGAATGGGCAGCGCACGCCATTGATGGTGCTGGCCAGCAGCCGCTCCAGGCACTGGCGGCACACCGTGTGGCCGCACTGCAGGAGCTTGGGCCTCAGCTGGTCTGAGCTGTAAGTCTCCAGGCAGATGGGGCACTCAAGCACCTCCCGCATGACGTCCGCGTCCAGGGAGGTGGTGGTGCTGCTGGCGGCGCTGGCCATTTTACTGCTGGGCTCTGTGTGGGGAATGATGTTGGATGTAATTACTGTTTTGATTGCATTTTGTTCTAGTATGTATGTTTTCACATAGAAAGAAAGGATCTTTTCAATAAAGTGATTTTGAATTGAGAACTAGTGAGGAATGGAGAAGGGGAGTTAAACAAATGTTGTATTTTAATTTAAATCTAGGTCATAATATCTTTGTGCATACATTGCATACCACGATATATTTCATATTCTTGTCCAAGATGTTGTAAAGCTGCAGCCTATTTGCAATCACATTTGCATCCAAAATGATAGCTTAAGTACATCTATGTATGGCAAAGCCTCAATGCTCTCTGTATGACTTGTGTATTCCCATGGGGAGCAGCTAGGTATTAGCCGGTTTGTCACAAAAGTCTGGAAGTAAAAAGTCTCGTAAATAATCGGTGCACTTAATATTCTTCCTCAGGTTTGAATTGTTTACTGTCTGCTTGCTAGCTCATTGTCTAATGACTTGTTGCAATGGGATTAGCATACTGTTTCATGTAGCATTGGCTAGCATCTTGCAGTTCAGGCTGAGGCAACTGTCGATAACTTAATGAGTGAGATTAGTTAACCTACTAGCCTCTCTGACACCTTAGCTATTAGCTGAATCGAAAGCTAAATATCGCCAGGCCTCCCTCCCTCCCTCAAAAAACAACTTAACTTCGATGCAATGCGACAAGAACGTAATAATAGTTGGGCGGCTTTGGATACTCGGAAGACCATTGACAGGATAAAAAAAACGTGCGTCTTTGCTCGATTTGCACGTATTGACGCGGAATTTCAAAAGCTTACCCTTTCATTACTGTCAGATGGATGGTGGTTTGGATGGTGTGTTGCCTGTGTGTGTTTGTGTTGTGCTCGCTGTGCTGATACTGCGGTGCTGCCGACGACGACGTCACCGACCCAGGGGGCTGCTGTCATTGGCTGGCTGTGAGGCAGCCGAACTCATGCTCAGAAACATTCACCTTAGCAATATCATCTGTCGATTTTGGATGGTCGAGTTGAAAGGAATTGATACATTTGGTCCACACAAGTTTAATTAAATATCAAAATATTCCCTATATTTGATCTGTCAATAGATTTTAACCACTCACGGACTTGAATGCAATGACATACCCTGAACTATATAGAAGACTGATGGAGACGGGCAACATCTGAAGGCAGTGGGTGGCAATTTGGAAAAACATGCTTCCCACATCATGTGTGGAAACAAATGTTGGATGTGTGAATAGGATTGCAGTTACATTATGTAACCACTAGATGGTGGAATTTGTCTTTCTTATATTTTCAGCAGCAGCTTAATATTGGAAAAGGAAACAAAACGCATTATTGCTGTGTTTGCTGATGTCGTTGTTACTGTTGTTTTGATTATATACAATATATACGCTGTTTTGGTTAGTGGTCGTTTTAGCTACTAATCCTATAGGGTGTAGATGTCGTCGTCTAGTTAGAAGTGTTAGTTAGACTAGCAGTTGTAGTAGTTAGAGTAATGTTTGTTTTTAATGTTGCAGAGCTACCTTTTTGACATTGGTAAATAATGGCATTTTTTAATAATAATAATGATATGTTTATTATTTTAAAATATCTGTATTTTCAATATTTCCAAATTCACCTTCTTTAAAAACATCTCCTTTAAAAACATCTCTAAACTAGGGCACTTTGATCAGGGGCCAACTCCAAAGAAGAGCCAGACGATATAAGTAGGCTACCTATGTCACAACAACTTCAGAAGTGCTGGCAATATCGGACATCTGTACAGAATTAGCCGGAAAGACATCCGAAACTTTTGCCTCCGTTGCCGTGGCACCGCGATTCTGGCGAGAGGGGATAGTAGCTGTCCCCGATGAGTAATTATTCCACACTTCGACCGGTCCACGAAAACACTTTAATTGACAATGACAGTGCAAGACAAATGGCGGCGAAATTCGAGCTATTTATGTTTTTCTTTTCTTGTGTTTGTTATAGTTGACTGGGCCAGTGTTGAATAAAGACCACATTCACTTGTTATATCAAACCGAGTGAGAAGAGAGGTTCATTAAGATACAATAAGATCTTCTTTATTGATCCCAGATGGGAAATAAGGGTGTCAGAGCAGATGTTTGAGCGGACCGTGATGGTAATGAAGATCCGACTGTGCAAAGTATCCAAATTATATACAGAATAAAATATAAACACACAATTAGTAGAATCAAGCTTATAATTACAATATTAGGTTCTTCAATTTCCAATTTCCAGCTCAACAACATTTTTGTCAGACTAACAAGTCATCATTTACGTCCTTGTTTTTCTCCTTCTGTTACCATTTTCATTTTTTTTCCACCTTTTGTTTAAATCTGAGCGCCCCCGGAATTAAAGTTGGAAAAGCTTAGCAGCTGCCAACCCGGCCTTTCCATTCCAGATACCTCTCATTTCCGCCATAACAACCTAAAGGAGCCATGTCTTTCATCAAACACCATCGTTTACACAGATAGGAAGCTGTAGTCTTTGGCAAAAAAAACCTCTTGAGTGTATGCGGGGTGAGAATGAGTGCAACTAGGCTAGCCACAGCCAACCTGGACTAATCACGGGGGCTTTATTGTGAAGGCCGTGCGATGACAGCTCTTCTTTGTGTCTGTGTTGACTCAAGAAGTGCATGTAATTGGGCTCTTAGGGCCACCCCTTGAGCCTGTTTACATAGTATGTGAAGTAACCCCCACCCTCTTTAGCCACCCACCAACATCTCCACCCAGAATCACACACTTTCTTTTCTCACTCTTCTCTCACTGCAGAAACACCCTTTATTCTCTCACAGTTTTTTTTCTGTTGTCTCCTTCCTCTTGCTTCCTTTTCTCCTCACTCTCTTTTTCTCTCTCTGTGTGTCATACTCTCTCACTCTCCTTTTTCTCTACTGCTCTCTCCCTATCTCTCACTCTCCATCTCTCTGTTTTTCTCCATCCCCCTCTCCCTCTCTCTCCTTCTCACGCTCATACTGAAGTTGTCATTTCCAAGCGAGGCTAATATTTACAGTGAAACTATAATAACCTCTGGCACTATTTTGTAACGTTTCTATCATCATCAGTAGGCCCATTTGTTGTAATTTAATAATTTAGTAGAAAAGACACCCACCCGGCAAACAAGTCTTATACACACACAGTTAAATATTGACTTATTTACTTAGTTGTGTTGTGTTTGTATGACCCCTGGTGCCACTGCCACTGTAATCATGTCCAACAATTTGTTTTCTTAATGTGTTAAGTAACCCTTTGGTAAACGCAGGCAATCATGCAAACCCCCCTAACATAATCATTTTCATGCTGCTTTCAATGCTTTCATCCGGTGCATGAAATTACTTGTGCAAAAGCAACCGTAGACCATAATGGGCCTGGCTTCCTGTAGCCTGACGGAGATCTGATGACCTTCACCTGGGTTGTGTTTTCTAATATTTGTTCACCTGTGAGGTGTCCGCCACGTCTCAGACTAAACTGTCAAATGCTAAATGGTGGAGCATAGGGCCTTTTTGCGCGTGTTGATATGTAAGACGTGAATGTTTGTGGAAGATGTGCAGCTCCCCCTTCTTTGTGCTTGGGCCTTTTTAGTTTTAAACACCGCTAAGGCAAACAATGAAAACCAAGCCAGGGCAACTATGCACATAAGAAGTGCTCAGGCTCCTTCTCTCTCTTTCCTCCCCTCTCCCACTTTCACCCCCTTACCAACCGTCACAGACACCCACCCGCCCAGACTCACTCACACACACGTACACAGACCCCCCCCACACACACACGCATGCACACACAAACACACACAGACACATACACGCACACACACACGCACACACACATACACAGACCTCCCCCTCATGCACACACACACACATACACAGACACACACGCACACACACACATGTACACAGACCCCCCCCTCACACACATACAGACACACACACGCACGCACGCACGCACGCACGCACGCACGCGCGCGCGCGCACACACACACAAACACACGTGTACACAGACAGACAGACACACACGCACACCTCACACATACACAGAAACTAACTCACCCACCCACCCACATGGACACACACACAGACCCACCCACATGGACACACACACACGGACACACATACACGCACACACACGCATCTGTGCACACATGTACGTAAACGAGTGCCTGAATGGTGTGTTTTCCTTTTTGCCCCTGTGAAATAGTTTGAAGGCTGTTCCACTCCAATATGATTAAGGGCATTGCAGGAAATGAATCATTTAAAATGGTTATCCTAATCTGGTCCCAATTACCCTACCTTGAAGAATGTCATTTGGAAGGGCATTTTTCTCCCGCTATCGCCCTTCCCTCCTGTAAACTGCTGGCCCCAGACTGTGTGACGAGGAC
>OOFH01014201.1:5754-16081 GCA_900323355.1 Merlangius merlangus
CAATGATTCAGAACTGCTCTAATCCTTCATTATCACCACTCATTTACAGAACAAGAGCTAAATTCCCATCTTCCGATGTTTATTATCCTTCTACTACACAACACTCCCTGCCTCTGTTCTGCTATGCGCCCCACTCCACGTTAAAGCTCTGCCGTAACCGAGTGAAGAACCACCAACCTCCTCAACACAGCACAAATGGTGTCTTAGCGTAATTCCAATAAAAATATGTGTTCTAACAAATGTAACCGTTACAAAATGACAGCGCCATTACAAAACTGTTTGGGGAGAACTTTGATAAAGACAATATTTTTACTGGCACTGAATGCACAAACCTTGCATCCACATAATGAATCACAATTGCAATCTGGCCGTCTTGACCCCAGCAAACGCATTATATTGTCAGAAACCTTTGGATTTGTATTATTCTTGTACTGAGCCTATTTCCCCAGGTCATCCAGAGTAGGGTAAAGGAACTTCAGACTACTGTGGTTTTAACATTAGGGTGGTTTAATTCCCATCTGTCATAGCAGCAGCATGGTCACTGTCTATTTACTAGACTAGTTGTTTCTGTACTGGTGCACTGCCATACCTAAATCGAACAAAACCGTTCATTCTGTTATAAGCTACAACTTTGTTTTTCCCACTGTCAAAGGGGCCGATTACGCCATGCTTAAACTAAAGTGAGTATGAGTGTGCATACCTCCTCCTGCTTCCTGAACTCCACCTCCATCTGCTTGTTGCGGGGCTGGTTCTTGCCGATACTGTGGCCTGTGATGAAGTTGCTGCTGATGTAGGCCAGCTCTGGGTCCTGCTTCCCGGCCTCTTTGATGAGGCTGACGACCCAACAGCCGGCAGGAGAGAGCCAGAGTGGTACGTGTTGTTGTCCAAGGAAAAAAAAACGATTGAAATGCAGTTATACAGGTGTGCAAACACAGATAGTGATGTCCAGGTCTCCCTGCTGTTGGCCTTCTTATATCCTTGGGTGAGATTGGGAAACATATAGATAAATAAATCGAGAAGTACAAGGTCTAAATATATCTACTGATGTACCCAGTAGCAAGACGCCCTGTAAAATGGAATTCACATTAAGATGGAAAAACACATAAAATACTTTGAGCATGTTTCAAAGAAAACATCACAATATTATGACAACATGATTTACAGTCTTCATCACATGGGCATTCTTTCTTCCCATGTTAAAATACTTCTCGCCTGCAGTGCTGTAATTATGCAAATCTGGGTGAATGAGGTCAAGCAAAGAGATAAAAGTTTCAAGAAATGCATTAAAAATACATTTAGAATGTGTTATTCTTTGGGAAGTGTCAGAGGAAGCAAAGGATCAAAAGAGAGCCAACCCTTTCCTTACAGATGTCAAAAAATAATTTCCCCCCCATTTTTATCATGTAGCTGCAAAGATTCCCACCACGATGACCAAAACCACACTTTAAATCATTAATACGAAGTCTCCGGCGCCCTACCGATTGAGCACCACGGCGGTGTAGCGGCGCTCCACGAAGATGATCCCGCACAGGATGTTGGTGAAGGGCGAGGGGAAGCTGGCCTCGGGCCGCTCCTTGGCCTCCGCCTGCTCCTCGTCCTCCTCCTCGTCGTCCTCCTCCTCCGAGTCGCTCCAAGAAACGTAGTTGTCCTCGTTGCGGTTGTTGTACCACTCCACGCTCTCAAACTGCTGCCGCTCGAAGGGCTTGTATTCGTGCAGGATCTCCAGCAGCCGCAGCACTTTGGGCGTGACGAACTTGAGGTCCAGCGACGCCGGCGAGAAGTGCTCCTCGCACAGCGCGTGCACCTTGCGCAGCGCCGTGTCCGTGAACAGCAGCAGCTTGCGGTGCAGCTCCTCCTGCTCATGCTTGACGTACTTCTGGAGCTCCCGCACCATGATGCCCGCCACCTTGTCGGCGCACCAGGGCCCGAGCACCACCAGCACCGCCAGACAGTCACCCAGGATCTGAGGGCGGAGGGACGGGGATGAACACACAGAGACACTGGGACGGGCACTCAAGAGCTTGCGTCGTGTTTGTTGCTATTTTCCCCACTTCTTGGCGGTTGACTTACTGTCTTGTTTTTCCGATGTCAGTATACCTATGACTCATTTCACAGCCATAGGTCGTTGCCAACAGCTGTTGGATGCCTACATCATGCATTTGATTCTCCTTGCACTAGCGGCTTATTTTCATGCAGCCTTTTTCACGCCTGCAGACCTGTGTCGGTTATCAAACCGCCCCAGGGGTCAGCGGCACACACAAGGTAGGACGTACTGACATGATGCTCTGTTATCTCTCACTGCTCAACACCATCTGCTGGATGCTAGACTCTGCTGCTTTGTTTACCTGTTTGGAAATGAAAGTGGGGTCCCGGTCCTCCCGGGCTGAGGGTATGTTGCAGTCGTTGAGGAAGTGGAGAGCTTCCTCCAGCTCAGACTGCAGACGTGCCGAGAGGCCGCTCTTGTCGAGGTAAGGGCTACAGTCCAGGATCACCTCTCTGGGCTGGGAGGCATATCTGCAGACGGGTTGGAGACGGGTGTCAGTACGGGGCAGTCTAGACATTAGACCTGACTGACTCCACAACACAATATCAACAGCTGGCACAAGCACATCCAATGCACACAATCCCCCTACCTTATCCCTCCCTAGGTTAACTAGAAAAGGGCTCAATGATTTGGGGAAAAAAATCAAATGCCGACTTTCAACCAATAATGCGATTCCGATTTAGTACGCGATTTTTCTTTTTAAAATTGTATTTTTAAAAGCAGTGACCATCAAAGCATTGGAAGCAGTCAACATATAAAGTGCGCTTTCCTTTATGCCAGGCCTATGTGTTGAGATGCATTGATATTAGAACAATTCTCGTTGCAAAAGACAAATAAATACGTTTTATTCGCAGCCTTTGCAATTTGCAAATCGCGTTCGATTACATTGCGATGTCGGTTTGAATTCAATGAATCGTTCAGCCCTAATACAGAAGCAGCCACATTCTTCTGGGACGTGACGGTGTCCTACCTGTCCAGCACTACGAGGTCGGTGGCGGTCTCGGCGTTGCTCCTGAGAATGTCCTCCAGGTTCAGGATCTTGCGCTCCAGCTCTGACGGGTCACACTTCCCGTTCAGGATGGAGGCGGTGAGACCAAGGACCCGCGGGCCTCCAGAACAGCCGTCAAACAGCTGTGGGGACAGATCCAGAGAAACACTGTCAATACGCACACCACCTGTGGACATCACATCACGCACAGCATTACATAATAAAAAGAAAAGAAAGAATATTAAAAGGCAATCCGGTATTTTGAACATTGAGCGCGCTTTCTGGTTTGTCAAGGACGAAATAGAGTGGTTAACACAAGAAATTTGAATATTGGTCCTGTCTCGAGTATTTGCACACCGAACTAGACCGCTGTCAAGGATAGTGGATTTTTTGCATGGACCCATTAGATATTTTTTGCCTGATTCTCGTCTTTCCGCAAGTAGTCCGGTAAACCCCAGCGTGTCCGGTGGCTAAGCGACGTCAACGGCGGACTATTTCTCTGCTGATCAAATTAAACACCACGAATGGTAATTGTAAAAAGACACACCATGTGTAGCTATTGTTTCGTTTTGGCAAGGAGCCGTGTAATAAGCAGGATAATATATAATATAATGTATCCCTTACATATATAATACAAGTCCAGCAGATCAACATAACGGTTGTACGCGAGACACATACGGACATACGCTTACCACTTTTGTAAACGCCATATATACGGGTATCTGCAGGTTTCAGCTAAGGCTGGGACAATGCGTCGAAGTAATCGATGACGTTGACGCATAAATTACGTCGACGCGAAAAATGCGCGTCGATTCGAAAAACCCAAAACAAAGATAGCGGCGCCGGAGCGTAGTAGCAACGCGAGTGGCTCTGTCACGTTAAAATTGTACCGGGGGCGAAAATTGAAAATCCTCCACAGCTCCTCAGACTTTCATAAGTGCAAGGCGCCACGCACTCGTTCCTCTAAAGTATGGGAATTCTACTTTAATGTAAAAGGAAACGATTCCGTGATATGTCGATATGTTCAAGTCTGTTGGTTCAGGAAGGACGGAAGGCCTTTGTGTTTTCAAGGCTTCAAGGTTTTATTGAACGCTACCTCCGACTTCTAAGAATGCATTACTTTACACTTTTTTATTTTGGAATTTTAAGGCAAACATGTATTGCAATGTTAAGGAATTCATGTTTTTTCATTCAGATATGTAAATCAACATGTATAAATTACTATTAGTCAAATAATGGAGGGATAATCGAATTCGAATCGGACTGAAAAAATGAATCGTTAGATTAATCGATGCATCGAAAAAATAATCACTAGATTAATCGTTTAAAAAATAATCGTTTATCCCTTCAGCATGTCAAATTTAAGACTTTTGAAGACCTTTTTAATACCACCTTGAATGAAATTTAAGACCTAAAACATGTGATGGTGGGGGTTGGCAACAGACGGGAGCAAACTTCGGAAACGGACATCTTCCAGCCAAGTGTCCTTGAATTTGCACCTACCCATTGTCGCAGACTAGCTAGCAAGCACGCAGATAATCGTTCATATATGCAGCTAGCAAAAAAGAAGCCTCTCTACACGTCCTTCCTGAAACGTCCCACGAGAAAAATAAAAAAATATATAGTCCTGCCCGACAAATTTAAGACCTTGAGTTACAGTATTTAAGACCAGCGTATGGCATTTGTAACGAATTTAAGACTTTTTAAGGCTTTAAATTTAGAAACCTGAATTTAAGACTTTTTAAGGATGCGCAGACACCCTGAGTACATTCGGATTGCATGATAGGAATAGATCAATTCAAAATCTAATCGGATCAGAGGTGTCCACGTAAACGCGGCAAGAAACACACACGCAATGGCTCTGCCATTGTCTTAAGTCACACGCACGGTGTGCGCACGCACACACACGGTGTACACACACAGACACATACACACACAGTTTGTGTGAGTGACATGCAGCGGAGTGTGATGTAATTTCGCCGTGCGAGCAGACTGGTAGTTTTCGAGCCCTCCCTTCTCCTCTCTTCTTGCAGCAGTGAGTGAATACGGCAGGTCAGCGGTACAGAGTGCGTTTCCACCTGTGCCAGTTAACTTCAATTATAATTTGCAGGGCTTTTTAGGCTGTAAAAGTAGCTACCACACCGCAACGTTTATTTTTCCGGCAAAAAAACGAGAAAAAAAACACCTTTCCATCGGCAACTTGAGACGATCGACAATGGAATCCATATATCGTCGATCGTCGATAAAATCGACCAAATAAAACACGACAGAAACTGTATTTCACTACGATACTTGATTAGGAACATCAACGAACACCACTAACCACTCAAGGAGTTTCACATTTCGGTAAACTAACGTTTAGGGATGTTTTTGAATGCACAAAGCCAACCATTGTGAAGCAGGCAGGGCTGCGTGCCGATGTGCCCACCCAGCGGTGGTAACGGCCTGCTGGCAACCGCGCCCTTACCGTCATTATCTCCCGGTAGGGGTGGTCGGTGATGGCCAGGTGGCACTCATCAAACACCACCAGGTTGATTTTAGACAGTGGCAAGATTCCATTCTTCAGAACGTGCAGGAATATGTGGCACGTCATGACCAGCACCTGGACATTAAAGACACGAGAGACATCAAACCCCAGACATCACACATTGAACAACAATGAACTCGTTCATTGATCAGGGTGCGGGTGTCCGGGATCAACCTGCTTCTCCGTCATCTCCTGGGTCCACTGTTGGGGGGTGCGGGCGGCGGCGTCCTCCTGGCTGGTGTACTCCCCCACCTGGAGGTCAGAGTGCGTCCTGACGGCGGAGGCCTGGTGGCCCACCGACGAGGCTGCACAGCGGACACACCAGACACATACCGTGGGCCAGGGGTTCAGGCTACAGCGACGACATGGCCTCAAAAAAGCGACTCAATGCGTTGTTAACGTTCAAAACAAAAGCAAGAGATATGGGGATGGGGCTGGCTAGGCTTCAATCAGGACCGCACTACGCTAATTTAGTAATGGCAATGTACATACTGCAGAGAATATATTGAATCTGTTACAATGCAAAATATGATTAGGTATGATTTACATTTTTGTTATGGACGTTTGGGTGGGCGCAGCTACTTTGGGGTTACCTGTGTTCACCAGGAAAACCGTCCTCTTTGCATCGTCTCTGAAGTCGCCGCGGATTTGGTGGGAGAGCTCTTTTGTCAGGAGCACTGCGATGAAGGTCTTCCCTGAGCCAGTGTTCAAGCAGACTATAGTATTGTGTTCCAGAGCTGCTTCGAGAAGTTCTACCTGTAACGGGACGGTTTCGAGTTCACTGCCCAATGTCCACCCAGCCAAACAATTACACCAAAAGACACGTTGTCTGTGCCTCATTTGACACGTCAAGTGTCAATATGTACAACGTGTCCCATGCTACTACTGACCTGATATTTCCTGGGCGTGTAGATGTTGTCGTGGATGGCCTCCTGTTGCCATGGCAGCCCAAAGAAAGGCCCCATGGCTGAAGAGGCGGGGGTGACGAGCTGCAGGCCGGCCATGCTTCAACAGGAGAGGGAGTCGGAGGTGGGTGCCAGCGGGGGGGGGCTCCTCCTATCGTCCTCTTCTATCTCATTTCATCCTCCTCCCACAAGAGTTCACTGGAGAGCAGGAAGTAAGTGATGTACTTTACTTGCCTTTTAACCACGTTAAAAGTAATTACAGATTTGAACTAAGAAAGTCAATGGTATTCAATATGTAACCTAAATTGACAGCACAGAGACTAAAGAAATCCAGAGTAATAAACGCATGTTATTAATGAAGATGGCTTTGAAGGACTGCTGGTCGACTGAATGAGAGATCATTTATACCGGAGGGGAAGTCTATAAATCGTCCTACACAAATGCCATAAATGTTCTTATTGGTACAGACCGTACGAATAGCCACGGCCTTAAAAATAATGAAAACTGGTTACAATTAATGTTCCATTGGTGGCGGCATAAATGAATACGATCGACCTTCACGACGTACATGTGTGGGTTTTTTGGGATGTATATCTTTAGCAGACATTAGAAAACACCAAGGTATCTTAGACAATAGAAACAATTTATTAAAGTATGATTTTCCATAGTTTTATTATTGTCGGCAATGTGGGTTTTTTGTGTGCCGACTAGGCTATGTGATACACCCATTCACATAGCCAGTCGCCGGCAAACTGGGATTCGGCAAACTGGGAGTCGGCAAACTGGGAGTCGGCAAACTGGGTTTCGGCGTAGAACCTAAAAAGCCGGCGGTGCTGAAAGCTAGGACTAACTCTCCTGAACATTGACATCAAGGCGCACACGGTAGGCCCTATGTTTGTTTATTTTTTTAGATTTACAATATTTTTTTGTATTTGTGTTCTTTGTATTTCTGTTTGTGTATTTATTTCATTTTTTCACAGTGACGTTGCTGGAACCAATTAAGGAAGAAAAAACGTCAACGAACATCAGTGAAGCGTCGTTCATATGTCATAATACGTTTGGGAGCAGTTATACCTACCCTACCTATACACTATACACTACCTATACACTATACACCTGCGTTCAGGTAAGAGCAGAGCGCCACTCAATGCCCACACAGTGAAACAACACACAAGTACATTAGATTTGGCTCACACAGAGATATTACAGAAATTCTGTTTCATGAGATAAAGAAATGGGATTACGGGAGTCTTTCATCTACGCCGTTGTTCACAACTAATTCCACCAGCTCTTCATTCAGATGAAGGCTTCAACAGCTTCTGCTGCTTTGTTCTAAAGCAGAAGAAGATTTGCAATGATTTTTATGGGGGGGTTATTGATGGCATGCAGGACTTAAATTATTTTGAGAACTTAAGGCTTTCTTTTTTTTGGATGGTCGTCTCTTTGATGACAGTATCTCCTCTTCCCGGCTTTTTACCTTCTTCAAGGCCATCATAAAAATGCCAGCTTCTATCCAAACCTAATTTGTGGAATGCCACAAAGTGGTTGGAAGGCAGGTGATATGTCACAGCAGCTGGCTGGTATCTTTGTGACAAGGGTATTATACAAAAGACTGTGTAAAATAGCAATATAAACTCATAGAACAAGTTCAAACAAACAGCAAAATCTTAACACAGCCAATTACATTATATGTACTGTAGGCTATGTGAGTCTTACTTTCCACCAAAAATTGTTACCAGATGTGGCAATGGGCTGTAGGATGATGCCTGTTTGTTAGGTTCCCATGGTTGATTACTGAGACCAGTAAAATACATGGCTCTCCATGAACGAAGACACGCTGCTGTTGTCTCATTAATAGGGCATGGTTTCAGAGCTCTGTTGAGATAAATAGAAGAATAAAGACTAATTGGCTTAATAAAATTAATGAAATGTTAAACTCAACATATTATTAGATAGGGCTGCTCGATTAATCGAATTTCGATCGCGATATCGATTTTGGGGTCAAACGATCTCCAAACTCGTATAATCGAGTTGAAACGATTAATTTGACATTTTCCGTTTTACAGTAGGCCTAGAGAGTTTATGAAAGTTTATGAAAGAGACGCGCATGCGAAAGCATTCAACGCGGCGAGAGGGAGTACAATCAAACAGGTGTGCTGCATCAGGAAGTATGCCGTTGGCAGGAGGCGGGACATGCCAGTGAACCGCCAATCAGCAGCATCGACTGTTGACAGACATGTTGGAGTAGACCTACCGTGTGGAATATTAAAGTTTCAGTAACGTTACAGTTTGATGAACGATAACAAGCTCCTATAGCAGACTTTAACTAAGAGTTCTTTAAGGCAGAACTGCCAAGTACATCTTGTATATGTATTTCTGTTTAACAACAATATGATTTTTATTAGCCATGTGTTTGTTATGGCTTTGTGACTTTTAACTTTGCTATGGAGAAATGCTGGGACCGTTGTTCTCTAGACATTAAATAGGGAATGTATTATTTCACGTATGTGTAGAACCTATTTAGAATGGCTGAGCCTGACCTTACATAAAAACGGCTGTGAAAGAGACTGGAGGCAAGCACTTCCCCTGCCTCCATGAGGGGGGAGTGTGAGAGCATGTAAGAAGGCCAACGTTATACTTTTTAGCAGCGAGGCTAGCTAGCTAGCTAATATAGGTTTCATGGATTTTTGATGTAAGCGTTTGCAAATTGGTAGGTAAACATTGCGGCGGTAACATGACTCGGCAAGTAATAATTATTTTAGAACAGTGCGTCGACGAATGCCTGGCTAAAAGCCTGTCCTAGAGTCGAGTCATTCGTCAGTGCATTTGGCTGTCATCGGTCTACGCTGCTGATTGGCGGCTCACTGGCATGTCCCACCTCCTGCCAGTGACATATCATCATGCCACTTGTCAGTTGAAGATTTTAGCCTACCTAACAAGCAGCATTCTTCAAAACAAGCAGCATTGAATCATTAGCAAAAACAGAAAAAACAGCTCTATTCTAAAAAAAAATGGCAGAGGAAGGACAGCATCGTTTGATCGTGAAAAGGGGAAAAACTACTTCTATGGTGTGGGAGCACTTCGGATTTGAAGTCACTGACGAGGAGCAGCACCACATAACGTGCAGGATATGCTATAAAGTGATAGCTGCACCGCATAGCAACACCACTAATTTGTCGAACCATTTGAGACTGAAACACAGAGTTATTCACGATGAATTAATTAGAAAACAAAAAGATAAGACCACAACCCCCACGCCATCAACACATAGTCAGAAATCCATTCCATCTACACTGTTTAATTCGACTCCGTATCCGCCAAATTCAGAAAAGCACAAGAAGATAACGGCCGCAATTGGACACTTTTTAGCTAAAGATATGCAACCCATCAGTACAGTTGAAGGAGACGCTTTCAAGAAGCTAATCCACGCCCTTGACACACGGTATGCTTTGCCATCTCGGCACCATTTTAGCAGAGTGGTTCTGCCAAATATGTATTTACAATGTAGAGAACAAGTTTCAAATGTAGTGTCCAAAGCGGACAACTTCGCAGCGACGACCGATCTCTGGTCTAGCCGTACTATGGAGCCATACATCAGCCTGACCCTGCACTTCATCGACTCAGAATTCTGTCTGAACGTAAGATGTCTCCAAATTGCGTTCATGCCCGAAGACCACACTGGACTGAACATCGCCCTTGGACTGAGGGAGTCTCTGGCGGAATGGGGATTACCAGAGGGAAAGCTTGCCTGCATCACCACGGACAATGCCGCTAACATAAAGCTTGCGGTTGAGGTCAACGGATGGTTGAGGCTCCAATGTTTCGGGCACAGACTCCACCTGGCCATAGGTGAGTACTAGCAG
>OOFH01014402.1:1601-12274 GCA_900323355.1 Merlangius merlangus
GGGGGGCGGGGGCGGGTGTGTGTTATGAGAGGCAGTCGTGCAGTAAGTTGTCCCCTTATTGCTGTCTTACTCATCTCCTCCCCGGTCTGCGTCCTCTCTCCCCACTATAGGAGGATGCGGTACAACACCCAGCTGCCGAACGCCAGCCAGTGGCTGCTCCAGCTCAGCTCCGACCACTTCTGGATGGTGTGGTGGGTCACGCCGTCCTACAGGAGAGCAAACACTGTTATTCAATATACAATACGTTTTTGTTCAAGGTGTGTCTAAGGGCATACTTCCATGGTCAAAGCCTTACAGTGGAAGTGGTTCAACAGCATCAACATCAACATCAAACCTCTCATAATGTGTCAGCAGTTTCTCAGAATATCTGACCCACATTCAGCAATGTTTCTATGATGGGCAGTAGGCTAAGTGTTGCAATAATGTCTCTAAGAATAACTCATTGATTCAACGTCACCCTATGAGACTAATGACCAGCAGGTGCTGTTGGGGTGCAGAATGTCTCGAACGCTCAATGACCTTGATGCCCAGCACAGTACTAGGGGTGGGAGAAGAATTGATCTTCGAAAGACGGGAATGGATTTTTGTTCTGGAATCGCTATGAATCGAGAATCGAATTTGAGGAATGGTGACACAATAATTGAAATCAATCATTAGATACCGTAAGATTCACACCCCTAAGGGGCAATCAGTAAATGCATTCTGCATACTGTGGCGCCTTTTGTCGTTGAAGGTTTAAATTAATCTTAACTAACCCGTTTCCGATAATAATTTATAGTGTTAAAGTTGTTCAGCAGATGTTTTCATCCAAAGCAACTTGAACTTGTAGATACATGTCACTCAGCAGCAGGTTTGACTTCTTGCTCTAGAATACACGGACAAGGTGGACTGTGGACATCGAGGACTTAAGGGGGCTATTTGGCTGGGAGCCACCCCCCCTAGCCACTACATGGCTCAGCCACCATCCGGGGAGCCCTTCACGTAACGTGGCAGTTACACCTAACACCCAACGAGAGGGACGCAACCTGTGCGGAGCTGACCTCCTCCTCATCCATGTAGTCCACGCTGGAGTTGAACACAGAGCCCAGGTAGGTCAGGTGGAGCACGGCCAGGCCGCTGAACGCCATGTTTATCACAAACACCCATATCGCCTGGCAACAAGAAAGACAGTGACATTGATTGACGTCATTATAATCACTAGGAATAATACATATAAGATAGTTTGAATGCAAGTCCTTTTTCAAACTTTGTTGCAATTCAATAGCCTTTTATTATGGCATGGTTTATTCTCCAGACAATTTCTGCTGCTTTTGATGCACTTTTTCTCACAATCAGCCGAATGGGATTTGCTAGGACTTGAGCCAAATAACTCAGAAAAATGAACTCATTAGCGAGGCAAAAAGAAATCCATTGAAGTGTTGTTTTGCAACTGCGGCAGTCGTTTTTGTTATGATTTTGTGGGCTGGCAGCACAATCAAACCTCTCCATTTACATCATAGCTTTCAACTGATCTGGATTAATCTTAGATAACTTAACTTCTAACTTTACTTTTGACTTTTAACATAGTTTGTCTTAATTATAAGGCCCGGTCAAAGGCAATGCTTGACGAATACAAGGCAACGCACCAAACACAATCTCAAAATAAAAATCACCTTTTTGTTGTGATGAGTGCAGTTGGGCGGACATTTCTTTGACAGCACACACGCGTTAAAGATGGATGCCAGCCTTTTGCGTAATACTGAAAGATAGAACAACATTGCCACAACAATAAAAACTCCTTGCAAGGTAAACTAAAGCACTGCAGTCTACAAAACCCATTACAGCCAAGCTAAGCAGCTGCTCCAAACAATGCCAAAAGAAAGAAGAAAAAAAGAGATAAGATATTCTTACCATGCTCGATGTACGTGATGAACCCTAGAGAGAGCAGCACTGCCCCCAGGTGAAAACTCAAGCCCTAACAATATCAGGAGGAAGAGACAAAGAAAGAAATAAGAACGAAATACTTTCAGTGAGACACAGAGACTGGTCAAAGCATTAGAAAGCTGTGGTGATTGTTAGCGTAAAACTAGAAACATCAGACTCACGTGCAGGAGGGCACTGGCTGTGTACGTCACCATGATCGCAGAAAACGTTCCGAATTTAAGAGCACTGGTGAACACATCTAGAGCACAAGACACACACTTGTATTTAAATAAGGCGCATTAGCATTCCATTCATGAACATGAAATAAAAGCAACAAACAAAAGTAAACAGGGCAGTCACAAGGGAACCCACTGCCGCCGGGAGACAAGGAGATGACTCACATGTGTGGAGGAAGCGAGACATTGGCAGGTTCCAGGAGATGACCACCTCCACCATTGACCTGGGGAACTCAATGCTCAGCGGCTCGGCCACGGTCACATCCCTGGAAGTCAAAACGTCCCGCCGTTTGTTAGAGCTCAACTATAAATAGCTCTATGATATGTGCTACAGCTGAGAGTGATTCTGACCATTTGAGGTTTTCCTTCTCCTCTGTGAAGCCGGCTCCAGCCAGCGTTGCAGTGGTCTCGCTCAGAAAGCCGACAAAGTAATTACTGAAGTGAAAAGACACTGCGTTCTCGTACGCCAGCAGCCACCTGGGGGTGTTAGTCATTACATATTTTGTTTGACTTTGACTTTAATGAAGATGAATGGATAAAAACAATTCTGAAAATGTTGTTTTTGTTTTAACATACCTTGCTGATGAACCCCTAAGAACCAAAGGGATATATGAATTATGCAACGTGAAATGTTATAACAATAAAATACCATACAGAATGAGAACCACATATGAAAGGCTGTAACTCTGTTAATCTACAAAGGTTTTTTGGAGATTCAATTTGTGGATCTTTACCTTAAATTAATAAAGGCTTAAAACAATCATTCTCCACCCTAAATTCCCAGTCAGCATGCCATTGATCATGTCACATTTATTTTGATTGGACGAACTGTTGCTAGAAGTACAATATTGTGTGTGATGCCAAATATTGATAAGCAAGTAATTTAGCAAGGTGTTGAGTGGTTGACCAAGGATAGATTAGTTAACCAGTCAACAGTTAACCATGGAGCTTAGAAAACGGATGAGTTATAATCCTCGATAATGTCATTGACTCAGAATCTGGCCGCACTATTGATCATTTTATTTCATTGATTCACTCAAAAAACCGCTGTGACCAAAATATTTAAGAATATAGCTAAATGGTAAAACTGTAGTCTACTTCTGAACTTCATTATCCCCCTTATTTTGCACCTTACATTAAGTATTAATATTACAATTCATACTAAAAATCATCATGGTTAAGAAGTGAAACTAGTGGACAACTCTGTGAACACACAGTGAGGGAGAAGGATATATTGGACAAAGGTGCATGTTGATAAGCTGAGACAACAAAAACACACATTATCAACAAATACATTGAAGCATTTACCTGATCTTCCTTCTCTTTTTGCTATTGGAAAAGCATGTGAAAGGGAATTAGATAAGGTTACACATTGAACAAAATGAGTCTGCAACTGAAGGAAAGCTGAGCAATATATACTTTAGGTGCGGGATGCACTCACCTGCGTAGTAACTTGTCCCCGTAGATAGGTATGAAGTATGGAAAGAGGTAGGGTGCCACACAGTTGGATATAACAAGGCAGAACTGGCTCTTCACCCAGCTGACGGAGACTTTGAAGAACCATGAAAAGCTCTGAGCGGGAAGAGAGGAAAGGTTGGAAACATTAGCCTGGATATTTCCTGTACAAAAGTATCATGAGATTGATGTAAGCCAAAGAGGGCCAGGCTTACTAGTTTACGTCCTTCCAGGGCATCCTTGTAGCTGTTGAAACTGATCCAGGGCCCGAATATGACGGTGCCCACAAAGTAAATGTAGCCCATGAACTCTATAGGTGAAGGCACACTTTTAACAACCCCTCTGTCGAGATCAAAGGCCAGCGAGATAGCCTTCATGGCTACCACCATCTGGGAACCTAGACACAACAACAACAACAATGTCATTTGATGTAAAATATTAAATATAAAGCAATTGTGTACATTATGTGATTAGTGAGATTAAGTGCTGAGCATGGAGCCCTACTTGTTTATAGGTGGATAGTGTTACCAATGAAAATGTGGATAGTGTTACCAATGAAAACAGGCAATTCAATATAAAGAATGTGGAATATATACATATATATATATAGTTAAATATTATTTGCTTAGAGATAATAATATTGTTATTATTATTATATTATGCTTAGAGATAATAATATGTTATTCAACAATATCTTTGCGATTGTGCCATGCTGGCACTTCAGTTGAAAATGAACTTGCTTTGTTTACAATCTATTGCGCTTGTTAATCAGAATGCATCATTGAAGTATTTATTGCTGTTATCCCTCGATTTTGAAGGACTCAAGAGAGTTGTAGTAAATCCTTAATCAATGTAACCATAACCTAGGCTACTGATAAACATGTTTTGCTACATCTCACATGATTTCACGGTTCGGTTCTGTCCAGTTTACAGCTGACACCACAACTAACATCCCAATGCTCAAAAGCTATCAAAATGGAGGCGTTCATGAACAAGCTTTATAAATGCCTTGCCAAATGGATTAATGAGCCTACCTCTCATCTTGTGCCAGGTGGTCGTGTCCATCATGTGCAGCTCTCTGATCACAAGACACACAGGACACATCCAATGTTAAACCGATGTGGTGACGCAGGACAAACCCTCGCTGCAACACCCCAGTCTAGGAGCACCGTGTTTATGTGGCGTTAGCCAGAGCACACCAACCCCAGCAGCAGGTAGATGAGGACGGTGATGGAGAGGAAGGTGCCTCGGATGCTGGAGTGCCGACATAGGAAGAGGATGAGGTAGCAGAGGAGGCTGAGGAGGACCACCCAGATCATGTGCAGCTCAAAGAACAGGTAGAGGGTGTAGAAGCCCCCCGCCACAGTGCTCAGGTGCTTCACAAATGAGGGGAGACCTGACCAAAAACCGAAATAAAGGAACATTAAAAAAATATGATCAAAGCAGGTATACATATTGTTGCCAGGCACCATGTTGGCTGCGCTCTCTCACCAAACATCCAGAGGAGTCGGCACAGCAGGCAGATGACCAACAGCTGCCAGACCTGCTCCAAGCCCTGCTGGGCTGTAGGCAGGAGACAGCCATGGGTCAGCTCCTGGAAGAACTCCTGCCGGCTGAATGTCCCCATCACTAGCCTGTACGGGAAGAAAGTCTAACAAAAATAGCAATAAAGAAATATTTAAATCCTCATAGTAGGCTTATATTTAATACTTAGTATAGACACACTGTTGGTAAATCATTGAGTCTTCTTCTCTGTATAACCTAAAATATAAAATCAAGGCAAAAAAAAAAAGCGCCACGCAATCCGTAACTAGAAGTGAAAGGCTTTTCATTTAATATTCGTCGGCTGTATGGACTTGCAAATAAATATTTGTGTGCTCGATTGAAATAGGCCAATGCAATATTCAACTTGACACAAAAATAAGCCCGGGCGTGCTACGGGACCCGATATATGTGTATTTCTAAGTGTATTGAATAAATAGATGATATTACTACAGACTAACGTTATGCTCTCCGCAATGCAGGAGTTGACTCACAGCCCCCTAGCTACAACAGATGCTAACCACTGTGCCTGTCGATTGAGAGCTAAAGGTTCAAACGAGATTGAGTGTTAACTACAAAGTGGCGATGGCTGCTGAACTTGCTAAACCTTGTCTGGGATTATAAGAACCATAATGACACTAAATGCAAATGAGTTGCTCCTCGTCTTTGAGCGAAACATGCATTTTAGTTTTAAGAGGGAAAACTTACCCTTTAATACCGCAATAAAAGGCGTGCAATCCGCGACCTAGCAATACGATTATGCTACCCTTATATGGAAATATTCGGTGCTTATTATGCCTGTGTTTTAGTCACATTCAAACCAGTGGATGCGTATCTGGACTGGAGGACTGCCATTGTCACAGCATCAGCACCACTTGCCTGCCTGAGGATGCAGCCATGCAACCACAACATATCATCCAATCAGCCGCTTTGAGTGTAGGAAAAACAGCGAATCAAAATCGTGACATTGTAATAGCAGCGCCAAATAGACCAATAGCATTCGTCCAGCATGTATGCGTCTAAACCGGTAGAAACGATCCCAGTTCCAGCCATCTGCCTGGACCTGGATGCTTCACATGAGCGTTATTTGCGGGGGAAGGCGGGAGTTTCAGTTCCCATGGTTCAGAGCGCATAGTCGAGCGAGAGGGAGGGACTTTCGATGCAAGTATATCCGTTGCCTTACCTATTTTGGAGATTGCGTTGTCCCTTTTTCGTCAAAACTCCATATTTATTCACCTTGGAATTGATATTATTCTCGTTCCGGGGACTGTTATCCGTCTTAAACACTTCATAGGCAAAAGACACCAGACATCGGGTTGCTGTTGACCGGGATAACGCTCAAACACAGGATCCTCTTTCAGCCTACGTAGAAACCTGACCCCATAATAAGGTTAGGCTACTGTGGGGCAATAATGCATGTCAATTTCTCATTAAGGCATTTCGGAAAGATAAGCACACTTCGATGCTAACTCTTAGGTCTAGGACAACAAAACAGCCATACTGTAGAAACCGGAGCGATTGTTGTTGTTGGTTAACATGTAGTCGAACGTTACCCATGGAAATCCATAGGAATTTATGACGTTGAGAAGTGCATAATTTGCCTAAACTTCGACAATTACTTAAAATAGGAATATGCTAATTGTAGTTAGGGTTGTATGATTAATCAGATTACATAGGGAATAACAATAGTAATAAATCAGACTCTTCCATTAATGTTCTGTTATGTATTCTGATAAGAATGCTGGATAACCTCTCTTCCCAAATAAAGATCAAATGTACATGATAGACAGCTGTGAGCCTGATTACTTCATATTGAGTACAGGACAATCCCAAAATGTAACACAAAGGATCAAGAATGTTCATATTTCTTAAACTTGCAGATCAATTTCCAGTCTTCTTACATTATGAATTCTGAAACAGTGCATGCAGAAAAGGGCTATTATTAATACATGAATATTTTATTAAATCGAATACACTGTCATTCCACATTTATACCTAGAAGCATTTAAAAGGATTGAACATCATATGCCAGCATGACACATAACAGTGAAAGATTAATACAATAAAAAAACATTTGCATGCAATTCTTGTGTGTGGGCAGTGAAAAATGCATTTTTTTTAAAGAGGGCTTTCTTTCAAAGATGTATGTAATATACAATGCTGGATCGTATCATTCAACGTGTATCTGTAAAGTGAAGTCATTAAAGCAGTGTCATCGATTTAACCAATCGTACAAGAGTTGGTGTGTTAAAAGGGTGATTACAAATATAACTGCTTGTTTTTTTTGGACTGATCCTCTGAATTGTTCCAATATCAGCGAGCATCATTTAACAACTTAACACAATCCAAACTGTAATAAAACTACATTGGGGCAAACGCACTACGGCTTTCTAATATTTCTTACTGCCTGATCTCTTGCAACAACTCATAATTCCACTTGACTTCAAGAAATGCAGATGTGAGCTTGAAAGATGAGAATACGGCAGGCGTGGGCCCTGAGCGAAGCTGTGGAGGGGTCCGTGTGGCTAGCTCCACCACGGAAGGCGGGGCCCCAAGGGACCGAGATGAAGGTGTTGGGGCCGTATAGGGCCGGAGGGCTGGCAGGAAGGTGTCCGTATCATCGCTGAGCGTAGGGGGAGCAGAGTGGGGCGTGAGCGTGTTGACCGCTGTGATCACAGGAAGTGACGACGACGGCCTGCTGAGAGGGGCTTCAACACAGAACACGGCGCTGCCCGGATCCGGCTTCAGCTGTAAACTATGGTCAAGAATGTGAGTCAGGCTGGTATCTGAAGACAGTGCTGTCTCCAACGGCTCCATCTTTGGCTCAATGAGGGCTGAATGGCATGAGGGCTGGTCAGAGACGTTCAGTGTTTTTTCATGGAGGAGAGCATGGTATCGGAGGCCTGACACTGTTTTGAAGTTGTGGCTACACACGCAGCACGAAAAGGGATATTTTCCAGTGTGCCTTTGTTGGTGCTCATCCAATAGATAACATGAAGTGAAGTACGACCCACATATCTGACAAGCAATGGGTCCGTCGATATTATGGATACTTTTTTCTACTTTCAGCTGTAGATGTGCGTCGACTGCAGTTGTGGGCACTGGTATTGAAGTGCTGGCCGTGTCTGCACAACACAACGCCGTGCTAGGCCCTGAATCCTCAAGCTTCAGATGTACACTGGGGTAAAGATTGCCATTCTGAGTGGTATCTGAAGAGGTCCCAGACACCTCTACCTCTGGCTCAGCCTGGGATGTTACTGATTGAGGGCAAAAGGTCTTATCCAAGAGGGTCTTCCCTTTGCAATGGATGCTTTCATGGCGCTTAAGGTTGTGTAGTTTTGGGAAGGACTTGTTACAAGTGTTACATTGATAGGGATACCTTCCGTGGGAATATATGTGTAGGTGATGGAAATAACGAGTAGTGGAGGTCACCCCACAAACGTCACACAGATATTGCTTTTTAACTTTAGAATGTAATTGTTTGTGTCTTTGCAGCTGTAGATCTGTGTAGAAGATCTGATTACACGTTTGGCACTTAAGCTCCTGGAGTCGTCGAAGGCAAACTGTGGGATTCAACTTCATGGATTTTGGCATCTTTACCTATTGGAGGGGATGGAGTTTTAAATTATGTGAGACATAATGAACACAGTTCGCTGTGGTGACTATCACATCTGTTTGTTTCCCTGGGGTGCATTAAGCAGCTAGTACTAAAGCTAGCAGCTTTAGTACAAATTGTATTCGAAGGTCACTTAATTGGGGGTTATATGTCACAGATCTATATAATTATTATGAATAATTAGAATACATAATATGAACAATGTTATTTTGCTTTAAGCACGGACCAGAACATCACAATACCAAGATATTATTGTTTTAGATATACCAATTATTATTACTACCAAGTAATTATTATGATTACTTAATAATAATTAAGATAAACAATATGGTGTTAACATTTTCTATCGACACTATATGGGTAATATTCAGGTCTTTGGATAAATGAATGTAGGCCTATTGTCTGCGAATCCCCTTACAACACCATTACGGTAAGCCTACGCAATAAAGACAAACAAAAGCCAACTCGTATAAAACATGATTACCTTTTAGCAACCGATGTTTGTGGTAAAAAAATAAATAATGTAAAGGTTTGGCGCCTTTGGTTTTCCCATGGACGGTCTTCTTCTCTCCATAAACAAACTTTGAGTGTTATTGAGTTTATTCCGGGTGAAACGCTAACAACAAGCTTTGGTTCCCACTTAAGAAAATACTGAACTGCTGAACGCGCCAAAGCCGAGTCCAACATGGCATTACCGTACGGTAACTGTTTAGAACTGGAGATCACACATTGCACATCGTGATATTATTGTGAAGGTGTTGGAAATCGAATGCATGTTATGTGTATTCAATTTGTGATGTCTGATAAATGAGTCGAACGTAATTTCAGATTTATGGATAGTGATTAGGGAAACGATTTCCCCCATTACATTTTCTTATAGGCTACTAACCAAAGGAAATCGGCTAAGAAAGAAAGTAAAATGAGTGGGGAATGTGTAGGCCGATGGCGGCCGTTTGTAAACTTTTGCTGCTTAAAAAACGTAGGCCTACTTCACGTGTTCCAGATTTAACCTGGGTTTTGCTTGAATTCCACCCCGATTTAGCAAATAAACACCCCTTCAAAATGCACTGCAATTTCCATGTAGCCTACATTTTTCCATTTATATAAAATTAGAATTATATGTGAAATATAAATCTTAAATCGAAATCTACATTCTAAATATAGGCCTACATTTTATATCTAAATATACATCTTCTCTTAATCTAAATGCTTTCCAGAAGCTAAATCGTATATATTAATCTAAATCTTTATTTATAGGCCTACATCTAAATCCTAAATCTAAATCTATATTTTAGATCTAAATCCGGATTATGATTATTATGATTTAGATATAAGATAAACTGAAATTGCAGTGCAGTTTGGATTTTTTTTTGTTGTTTATTTGCTAAAGCTGGGAAAAAATTAAGCAAAGCTGGAGCTAAATCTGGAAAAAGTGAAGCGCGTTTTTGAGCAGCAAAAGTTTACAAACGGCTCCCCATATCGGCACCGTGGTTAAAACACAGGTTACCAAATCCATAGGTAGCCAGGTAATTGAAGCAGGTGCTAGTGTACGCGACAACCACCAGAGGGCTCCGTTGTCTCATACATTTAGTATTGTTTTTGTTTTTACTGTACTGGCTTTTCCACATGCCAACGAAACCAGTGTCTGCCGAACCTGCCATGATGAATTAATTAAATCACACGTCCACCATTCTATGTGTCTCAAATACTTTTGGCAATCTGATGACTTACAGCGGCTAGTCCCTGGAGAATTTCAATATTATTATTTGCCAGTGCTGCCTTGGAGTGTGATATTGATCAGCAATCCTGCTTTGAGTTTTCAATCCACATGATTTTTCACTCTAACCAACTTAAAACCATTAGTGTCTCATGGGTATTTGCTGAAAAGGAGTGCATTCATATGCACAAAATAAATGCATTTT
>OOFH01014502.1:2789-18535 GCA_900323355.1 Merlangius merlangus
CAAATGATGTATCCCAGCTAGCAGCTAACTTAGGGCTTGAAATATTTGTGCTATTCTTTTCCAAGTAGTTATACAATTTCAACGTGCATTTATGAAACCATAGATGAACAGCATTTCATATCAATATATATATCTATATATATAGCCTTTTAGATTTGAATTATTGAATTATCAAAGAGCTTGATCCATCACACTGCAGCACATTATGTAATTTTCCTTCTTGCATGACCATTGTGTATTACCAATATCTACCTACTGTATTATCAGACCTGTTGAAACATTTATTTTTTTTGTATTGTATCCAAATGTAATTTTGAGCCAGATGAAACAACGCGTTAATGCAGCCGTTCCCTCTGTGCTATGAAAAGCATATTAAGACCTTTGGAAAAATAGCAGCACCGACAACCTCGAGGAAGGCTTGGGATTGTGCAATATTTAATTCAGTGTGGGTGCGACGAGTGACTTATGTTCCTGATATTTTTAATGGAGAGCGAAAGAAAAAGAAAAGAAAATACCTTAAGTGGCTTGAAGTGAAGAGTGGTATTTACAGGTATTCTGTTTTGTATATTTTATGATTGCATGCACAAACAATTTGGGGAATCGGGCTTGCTTCATCTGGCTCTGCGTACTGTACATTACAGTATATTGTAGATTTGTGATTTAACACTGACGTGGACATTAAATAGCTCCTACCCTCTTAAACGTGTGTAATGTCTCTTTCAAGTTTCGTATACACAGCTTGGTTATGCGTTTTGCATCCATGACAAACAAGATGACTAGTGTGCATTTTTGTGTGATCAAAGAAAAAGAGGAGGAACAGAGTGGTTATACTGTCAGAGCTACAGCCATCTATTCTTAGTTCAATAAATCCGTGGGTTTGTTTATTTCCACTTTATTAAAAAGTGAATCATAGTGGTTTAAATAAAATAAAATAAAAAATACAAAACCACTGATGGCGTATGTTTAATGGTACATTAGCTACGTTGTGAGTAGGAAAAAGTACACGAAGGTGCAAACTTGAATGTTCAAAATCCAATGACATTGTGGAATATCTCTAGAGCGGTTTGTCTTCAACTAGTTCTGGAATAGCCTGGCAGCACTAAAGCATGATGAAAGCAAATCGCACTACAGTTTTATAATAAAATCCTAACATTTTTCACACACACACACAACCTTGCTGTATAAAAGCAGTGTCATTATTGAAACAAAATCTCCTGTACCAAAACAAATGGTTGTGCTGTATTTTAAAAAAGAAAAGACCTAGGCTTAATTAAGCAGACATTCAATTATTAATAAATACATGCATTCAATTATTTTGCTTACATCAGTAGAACAAAAATAAAATATTAACTTTTCTATCTACTTCAAAGACAACCCATCACGAGGGAAACAATCTGGGCGATGATTCTGCAATAGAAAAGGAAGCCGTTGGAAACAAAGGAACCACAAGGGACAGAGGGCGTGACGAAATATAAATTCTTTCGGATCTCGTTTGTGATGTACAATAGCCAACAATTCATTTTTTTCATATTTTAACTACAAAAGAAAATGAACAGATTATAAAAGAGAGCAATGGTTCGCTAATGGTCCTCTGTTCATCAAGTCTACATTTTAAATTGGTCCACTTTTGTTAACATGGCTGTTGCATTTTAATAGACTGAGAAATGGTGACAAGAAGTGACCCCAGTGTGACTGGTAGTTGACAAATCATGCACCCAAAAAGCTGGCAAAAACGTGCAACTAATATAGCGTTGTCCCAGACCATTGTACAATCTGCTCTTTAAAAGTAATGGAAAAGTGATGGGTTTATGCTTAAAATATTGATAGTCTTTTTGTCTATTACTCTGTCTAAAATAGATGCAATTAATGAAAAAGGTGTTCATGCCTTAAAGTAAAGCATAAATACCTCACTTAAAGTGACACCACACTAATGTATTATATGCAGTTAGGTTTTCCATTTATGACATGGCCTGTTCAAATTTTTGAAACGGCATCAGAGAATCATCACTACTAATTTCACAGTCAACTCATGAAATTTGATGCTGGGCATGTATTCCATTGTAGCAGATATTAAAACTGAAAGACCCATGTTTGTTCTTGATAGCCCTCGAATAATTGAATCAAAAAGCTGTTATGTTTCCCAAAAGTGCGGTCAATAACGACACAGTCTGGGGTCTCCCCAGGATAGACGAGACATCGCACGGACAGACTTGCAAACCAGAACAAAATAATGATGATTAACAAGGAGGCACAACAAGATGATATAAAAGAATAGGGCATTTCCGAAAAGAAAGAATAGATACAGGGTGGAAGGGTCTGAGTGAAAACGTGTTGGTCAGGAGGCTTGATTGTGGTGATGGTGGTGTTGAAGGAGTTTCACCTGCTACGGTGTGGTCTACGGTAGGCAGAAATCAGCAAAGTATGGGTGCTGCAGGGCCTCTTCCGCAGAGATCCTCTGGACCGGGTTACACTTCAGCAGGTTCTGAGTTAAGATTACCAAAAACATCTTAATTCAAGATTTTAAACCGTAAGGTCCAAATTTCACCGAAAAAAAAAGATCCCAATTTTTTTTTCTAGTTTTATAATAAAATCCTAACATTTTTATACACGCACGCGCACACACACAGTATAAATGCTGTAGCTGCACATGTCACATTATTCAAACAAAATCTTCCGTACCAAAACAAAATGGTTGTGATCTATATTAAAAAATAGGCTTATTTAAGGAGACATTCAATTATTAATAAATACATGCATTAAACTATTTTGAGATTTTAACATTTCAAAAAAATTCTCATAGATCCCTATCAGGGAGGACATGTTTAGATAATAAGGAATGCATTTGTGGTCATTGGATAGATAGTGGTCGTTTCTTACATGGTTGGACACACAGCAGTACAAACATTAAACGTGTTGAATCACCTGCAGCAGATCTCGTCCTGTGCTACTGAGTTTGGGAACCACGTTAACCAGTGAGGTGGTGGCGGGATACATGGGATACGGCTAGAGGTGGACAGGGGGGGGAATAAAATCAACTAGTTAACCATCCGCTTAACGTCTTGTCCTCTGGTGGGACACACGACAATATATTGACAAGAAAACGTTAATGGGTTACCTTGTAATCTGGTAGTTTTGTCATGGCTTGCCACTGCTCCTCAGTTGGCGTACCCAACAATGTGCAACAGTGTTAAAGAAGAACTACAAACACGATGGAGTCCACAACACAAAGTATATTCCTCCATTTAGTTTTATGCCGTCGCTTCATACTGTACATTCTCAAAATATAGCCCGTCTTTAATATTTTAGAATTGAGAGTAGCATGTATAATGAATGAGTATAGGAACTTAATTAAATCAGAAAAGTATTTCAATATTAGCAAACGGCAAAAGGATATCTGAAGATGCGCTTCAATTGGTCGTCGACGTCATTCCCAGGGAATAACGGCCTGCCCGCATTGGCCAGCTCTGTACGGACACAAGAAAATAAATTTAAAATCATATTCAACAAATGTTTGGTCCCAGACATAATATTGACATTTGCTTTTATCCAAAGTGACTTTCAATAAGTACACCTGTCAGAAGAAAGAGAAACAACAATATATCTCTGTCGGTACAGTAAGGATGTTCATAGAACCCAGTGCCAAGAACTACAATGTGAGAGAACCACTTGCAAAAAAAACCAACATTTCTGTTACAACATAACCTAACAAATGCTAGGTTAACCCATTCCCTCTCTATACAACAAAGCTAGCTAGGATAAGATACGATTATAACCAATATAATAACAGTTGTACAAACCTGCAAATATACACCCTGCTGACCACATATCGATTGAGGTAGAATAGAGTTTAGCACCGAAAAGGACATCGGGAGGCCGGTACCACAGAGTCACCACCTATAAACGAACACCACAACATCAACAACTCCTCCAGCATCACTTAAGATACCGATGTACTGTATGTTCCGACGATTTTCATGTTGCATAATGGATGTTGATGTTGTCAATGATTTTCTGAACTGGTCCCTGAAATGTTCTCCAGCAGAATGTGGGCAGTTTGCCGTTTGGCCCCAGGTACTTATCAACAAACAGCGTTACCAAGGACCTTTTTCACGTAACATTCACCTACCTCAGCAGAGTAACACCTCACGGGAATCCCAAAGGCTCGAGCCAAACCAAAGTCAGCCAACTTCAACTCTCCATTCTGGTGATACAGGCAAAAGTAACGGGTCAATCCAAAGTTTCTTGGCTTTGACCTTGGACGTAGAAAGTCAGTCGATAGCCTTGTATCTATGGTAGTATTTAACTTGCAAGGGAAATTGTACGCTCATTTGCGATGTTAATCATATATATAATTAACCCTTGCTTTGTGACGTGCATTGGGTTAAAACTAAATTATTTTGAACAGACGCCCTACAGCCTAACTAGGCGTCCATTGTTTGAACACTCACTCTGTTAATAAGGAGATTCTGTGGCTTAAGATCTCTGTGGAGAACGTTCCGACTGTGACAGAAGGCCAGGCCCTTCAGGAGCTGGAACATAAACGACTGGAGAGAAAAACAGGAGAAACACCAAGTTAAAAAACTCACACAGAATGAATAATATGTTGAAGAGGCAAGAGAGACAAGTGATTACCTTCACGGTTTCTGGGTCTAAATCTCCGTTGCAACTGTCGAAATATTTCTTCAGATCCTAGAGGTGTGAAGAGTTAACATTTCCCCATTATTTGACAACATGTATTAGCAAACAATTATCAATCATTTCTCTGAACAGTTTTCTTACCTGATCGCAATACTCAAAGACCAAGGTTAACTTTTTGTCACTGTGCAGCACATCATGTAGCCTGGGTACACAAAACGAAAATGCGTTCAATGATGATCAGCAACCAGACAACCTGTCACACACTAGACAGCAATCAATGCAGATAAAAGATCTACAACACTAAAAACAACCGTACAGTTTGAACCAAAGGCACTCACCTGACAATGTTTTTATGTTTAAGTTCCTTCAGGAGACAGATTTCTCTCAAGGCGGAACTTGGCACCCCCTAAAAAACAAAAGTGACTCAAATGACCAGCCTCCAGCCCCCTGCTGCCACGGCTGACAGCCTCGAAATGAGTCACACACATACCTCGTCATCGTCATCCAATCGGACCCTCTTCAGAGCCACGATTTCGTGCGTTTCGCGGTTCTTCGCCTTGAAGACGGTCCCGTACGTCCCTGGGAGGGGAAAGAGCACAGCGAGAGACGGGCAGTGGGGGAACGTTAATGAATGAAAGGCTAACTGCTGGCTGTACCCTAATGCTAACTAGAGCTGCATATCTACTTAAAAACCGCAATTTAGGGTCAAACATTCCCGACTATATGTTTAGTTCGACGTAAAATAGAAGATGTTTCCCTCGTTTAATGTTAAAACCATGACTTGACACTGCCCATGTATTTAAGCGATGGGCTAACGACTTGAATCTGGAACCAAAGGAATGCTAGCTTGGAGCTGAAAGGTATCCAACTTTTGCCTCATAGTTGTTGTACTTACCCTCTCCGATTTTCTCAAGCTTTTCATATTTCTGCATTTTTGGTGAGTGGCGCCAGCCTTAATATAACTAGTGAACCTCTAGGTCTATCTGATACAAGAAAAAAATCCGAAATCCGCAGTGATGTTTTGCTAGCTGGTGTTAGCTCCCAGACTTGTACCCTAGACACTTCACTACTAGGCAAGCTGTTCTTGCTGGTCATCTAGCGGCTGAAATAGGAACAGCATCACAGTGGAATTGTCTGGAAATGCAATCCATACAGTGATTTAGGCTGCTGCAGGAAAGGACACTTGCATGGACAAAATGCATGCAAATGTTCTAAACAAACGATCAAAAAACGTAAGGTAGATAGACCATTTTAAATACTAGGTATAATTCATATGTCTCATTTAAATCTTTATATGATCATTTAAGCTCAGCAACACAAATTATTTAGCTTTTTGAGAAACAACGTATTACAAAACATCCATCAGAATTAGAGGCAGTTATCATAAGATGGCATTGTATGTTCAGGCGGTAGCAAGGTCTGCAGACCTGTGTGGGGAAAGCTTATCTGCAGGGTCTGAAATACAAGACATGGTACATGTACACATGCAGTAGAAATGGACTAAGCTGCCATTATTTACAAAGGCTACAATTATGAGCAGTAACTTGTCAAGACTAAAATTAACTCTGTGATGAACTACCCTAATTCTGCATGACAAGGAGGTACTCCATTGCAAATAAATATGAATATCATTGAAATGTTGCCTTACTAAACCATGCCCTTTTAATCTTATTCAACCTCCTTTAAAAAAATGTCTGGCCATGCATGGTATATTGTGTTTGAGGAATTGCCCTTGAAATGTTATCGTTTAAAGTGATACTGGTTTTAAGCTAGATAATATTTTAAAGCATGGATTTAAATATGCTGTCTGCGTAGTAGCTTCACCATACTTTTGATAAAAAAGCTGTGAGACATTAAGAATGATTTTACATTCTGGATTTGCTCTCCCCTTTAGCGAAGTGATATTTAGGGTACTAATGGCAGGAGAACCTGTATTAAAACGTTAACGTGGGTCATGCATTGTTATGTAGTAAGAGATGCATGCTGCTGGCATCTGGAAAGGGGCTAGCAAGTTATTCTGCATATTATATTTAGGATACTTATCTGACTGACGATGGCGGGTTGTATTTTGAGAATTTCAGAACACCCTTTATTTTAAGGGCCAAGATGCAGTCTGAACAGACTAATGCAATAGACTTTGAAAGAAGTATACTTCATTAACTTTGGTACACACCAATTAGTACATATTAAGACTTATCATCCTCTGATCATGAATAATGAATTTTGCCACAATTCATAAGCACCAGAGCCATACAACAATAACTTATGTGAACTTAGTGTTTTTAATTCATAATGCAATAAATACAGTACATTTTCTGATAAAATATAAGTTCTATACAGAAGAGAATAAAACACTGAGGTATCCCATTTAATTAAATTCTGTACAATTATGCTACAGGCAAATAATCCATGGCAGTAAAACCCTATGTCCAGAGACCACTAGCATACGAGTATAATGATTGGTCCAAATATGTACACTTTACATGTACATATAACCTGATCCCAGTAGTCAAGAGACTTTCATCATTATTGACATGACATTTGTGATGGTACACTCAATCGTAAACACTTGTTAAATCGCTCATTTCTTTGCTTCAGCTCTTTGCCTACGAATCAGATCCGAATAAGGTCCACCTCTGCCGATCAGCTCCAGATGGGTCCCAGCCTTGGAACACAGAACAGAAATGTTGGTTTTTTTTGCAAGTGGTTCTCTCACATCAATGTTAAAGGTGACATATTATACCACCGGGGGTGAGTATGATTACCCGTCACAAGCCGTTTTGAAAATCTACCTCTTCTGACATCACAAGTGGGCGTGTCCACCTAGATGTGTTCTGGATAGATCAGTCTACCAGCCTACCCAGTGGACTGTAGCAAACGCTGCTCATCTATCCAACATACATCTACGTGGACACGCCCACTTGTGATGTCAGAAGAGGCCGATTTTCAAAACGGCTTGTAACGACTAATCACACTTGCACCTGGCGGTATATTATCACCAATGTCACTTTTAAGTGTGACACCCACGGTAATCGAATCGACTAGAGGCCTGCGGCTTCCTTTGCCTCACCTCCACAATGCGGCCGTTGCTCATGACGCAGATCAGGTCCGCCCCCTGGATGGTGCTGAGGCGGTGGGCGATAATCAGCACCGTGCGTCCTTTGGTGGCCCGGTCCAGAGCCTCCTGCACCACCCGTTCTGACTCGGCGTCCAGGGCGCTCGTGGCCTCGTCCAGCACCAGGACGGTGGGGTTCTTGATCAACGCTCGGGCGATGGCGATCCGTTGCTTCTGTCCACCCGACAGGGTCACACCGCGCTCCCCTGGACGCATCAACACAGAGGATTCGAAAACAGCCACACTAACCTCTGATCCGTTTCATAGCAGAACCTTTGGGGGGGTGACGGCACAGAGCCAGGGCCGGAAACCGCAAAGGGCAGAGTTGCTCCCTTGTTACCTGTTTCGTTGCAGATTTTATTTTACCGTAGAAAACTAATTTGCACTCGTGGATGAAGCTTTCAGAAGAGGATTTTGGAAACCTTTACAAACACGTTTTTTTTACGGTTTACTACGGCTGGCCGAGTTTGTGTTCCACAATGAAACGCTCACAGACCCCCCGCCTCCAGCACAATGGTGGTTCATAACAAATATTAATTTTAAGACAGTAAAACACTGAAAAAAAAAGCTAAGCAGACCGTACCGACCACGGTGCCGTAGCCGTCTGGGAAGCTAGTGATGAAACGGTGGGCATTGGCTTGCTTGGCAGCACTGATGACCTCAGCATCTGTAGCCTCAGGCTTGCCAAAGCGGATGTTCTCCATCACAGAGGAGCCGAACAGCACGGGCTCCTTTTTTTAAAATCGAGAAGAAAAAGACGATTACCAACAGATGAGCCAGCGGGAGCAATAGGACAGTTGTACAGTTCATCATCCATGAGTGCAATCGAACGTTAAAGAAAAAAAAAACAATCCTTACTTGGTTGATAAATCCGATAACCTGTCCCCTGAGCCAGGACAGGTCAAGCGTTTGGATGTCTAGTCCATCCAGCATGATGACGCCATTATCTGGGTCGTAGAATCGCTCCAGCAGAGCTGCCACAGTGGACTTTCCTGTGTGCGTTACATCAACGTGGAAATGTGTTTATGAATGGAATAAATAGCGCAGGATCAGGCAGGTGATTTTGCGACTTCAAACCAAGGTGAACGGTAATCACTGCTCTAGCCGGGCTGTTTTTACCTCCTCCAGATTCACCGACGATGGCGACTGTTTTGGCGGGGGGCAGTGTCAGGTTGAAACCCTTTAAGATCTGATGGCCTGGTCTGGTTGGATAACTACAAACAGACAAAAACTTGTTTATTTTATCACAAAGATGGCTTTGTAATTTCCGTAGTATCTGTAGTGAACACTGGAGGACAGGTCCCTCACGTGAACGAGATGTCCATGAAATCGATCCTCCCGGTCAGGGAAGGGGAAGGGATGCGTCCGCCTCCCAGGACCTGAATGGAGGGCTCCAGGGTCATGTACTCAAACACCCTGGCCCCAGAACTCAGACCCCTCACCACCTGTGCAGCGCGTGTTGGGTAAGAAACAGCCTTTATAATCCCTGTTAACAACCAATGAGATTGTCCATTGAGAGCCAAGCTAAAAGTCAGATAAAAGTGTCGATATGGAGAGATTACTCCACGGTGTGGCACATATGTAGCATGTTGTGTCATGTTGGCCTACTGACCTGCCCGAATAAGATGGAGATGCTTGCCAGGGACCTGTCGAGAAAGAGTAACATAATTATGAAACTGAATGTGTTGATTATTGTAACGCGGTGCACTGATGTCGGTCAGATTTAAAGATACCCTGAGGTCTTACCTTTGGACGGTTTGAGAAGCCACCAGGAAGGACATGAGGTCCCCTGGGGACATTTCGTCACCGGCCAATAGAGATCCTCCAGCGAAAATAGTCCCAAGGACAATGCCTGTGCGAACAAACAGACACATAAACACAGACACCCGTTAAATGAACACAGTCGGAACCTTCAGCAAAGAGCTTTTCCTATCAATAAAGAGACGAGAGAAAAACAAGACCTTACAGTTCAGAGCAACGTTCGACAGGCCTTGGAACACAGCGATTCCATTGCCCAGACTCTCATTCATTTCACAGGACTTCTCCACTTCATAGGCATATAACCTGAAAAAGAAATAGATATTGAAGTAAATATACAATAGGGGCCAAGATGATGATGTCTGAAAAGATAATGCAATCTTTTTTTGAAAGAAGTACACTTCATTAACCTTGGAACACATCAATAAGTACATATTAAGACTATCCTCTGAGATCACCAGAGGAGAGATCATCCTCTGATCTGGAGTCAAAGAAGTAGCCTATATATGAATGAATACATATTTCAAGATAACTCCACTCTGGCTTACTGCAGCTCCCTTTCCTCCATGGCAAAGGCTTTAACCGTCCGCACGTTGCCTAGCGCCTCGTCAGCAACCCCTGTTGCCCTGGACACCTGCAGCCTCACACAGAGTTCAACATCAGATTTGAAAAGAAACAGCAGAAAACTGAATTGGTTCACATCGAATAACAGCGAAAGCCCGGCGTTCCACCAGACCTGCTCTTGAGCCAATCGAGACAACTTGCGGAGGAATGAGCCAATCAGAGCCCCGCCGCCCACTAGACAGGGCAGAACAACCACGGTCAGGCCGGTGAGTTTAGGTGAAATGATGTAGAGGGAAACAAAGCACCCAACTGTCTGGGTCAGACTCCGCAGACCCTGAGAAAAGGCAAATACATACAAGAGAGCAAAGACAAGAAGGGAAGATTAGTCACATGCACATTCAATTATAGCAATTCACTGTAGAAACCAATGGAAATATACTACTCCTAACTGGGAATAAATTAGGTCTGCGTAGGTAAACAAGGATTGTCTACTGATAACCAATCAGCATATGCATATATAAAATCAGCATATATAATCAGCAAAACTGGAGTTTTATCTCCTATTATTTATTCATGATTCCAGCACATGATTGATGAAAACATTCAATAAACTTACTAGGCCTAGAGTAGCCTACATTGTTTCTTAGCAATACACTATGAGTAGACAAACACACCTCTTGTGACTGAATTCTGAAGTATCAGTACCTGAGAGATGACCAATTTAAAAGAGGACTTGAACTCCTGGATGTCGGAAGTCAGGCGGTTCACGAGCTGCCCAGTTTTATTGGCATCAAAGAACGCCACGTCCTGTCTTAACAAAATAACAGCAAAGACACAGCAGGCATTTAGTATGACCGTTATGTAAGTGTTTTACCATGGTTCTCACGTTGGGAGTGGGTGACAAATAACATTAAAAACATATTGGTTGAGACCTAAAAGGTTTGTTAAGCGAGGTAATGGCCACACAATAAAGCAATGTTCTCTGCCATACTATGGAAAATGCGCTATTGTTTTATGACAATGATACAATGATGTGCTGCCGAGTCTTTGGTTCAAAGGAAGAACCGGGGAAATTATTTACCGTAATAAAGCTGCGAAAAGGGTCTTCCTCATGTCTGAGGCCACCCTCTCCCCCACCCTGGATAGCAGGATGATGTAGCCGGTGGTGAGAAGACCCTGGGAAGGAAGAGGAGGAGGAGGAGGTGAATCAGGGATGGATTGTTCCACATTTCCACCGATTTGCATTTGTCCAATGTTTACAGTGACACCAACGGTAATCCAACTTCTAGATTCTATATTCAATTAATAATAACATTATTATTAGGTTATTCAATCCAGCATGGATTAAAAACATGTATTCACAGTAAATGTAATGATTTGACAGGTAAAGATGTCACAAATATTGAGAGCTATGAGGTTGGAATAAAACTTCTGGTTTATTCAAGGTTAAATAAGGAGTGTCAGGAACAATGCCACTTACTTGAATACCATAGAGTCCAAGCAACTTGAGGGCGGGACCTCTGATCTCCTGAACATAGTTCCCAGTGTGTTCTCTCATGTAGCGGGCCACAATATTCACCAACTCTCCCAGTATCAGGGGGATTTGAATGTTCAGGATTGCAGCACCGAAAGCAAGCTGATTAGAGGTAAATAACTTGGTTGATTGGGATGAAAAACAACTGTCAACACATTATGTGTCTAACATGGAAAAGGTCTAATGTAATTATGGGACTTTAGGCTTGCTTACCACAACAGCGCCGATGAGAGCAAAGAGCTGAGGCTTGACAAATTCCCACAGAATATGCCATTTAAACTCGGGGTCGGGATCTTTAGTTAAAACCTCTGCATGGACGTTGTTATTGAAATCTGCTTCACAGTAAGCGACTCGGCCGGCGAGCCGTGCGGCTATGGTGCAGAAGGCTGGCCCCAGAATAAACTTAAGGGCCACCCCCCGGGGTTTGGAAGTCCGGGGGGCTGCCTGGCGGACAGCTCTTTGGGTCAGACCCCAAATCCGACTGACGGCATTGCCAGGTTGTCGCAAAGACCTACACATGTGTGGCACATGTGATGAATACAACGGGGCTCTGAAACATAAAGAAACGAACGTTATAGGAATCTCTACAGCACTGCTACTCAATGACTGGCTGACAATAGTGTTTGACTTTGAGGTGCTGTACACATCGGAATAGTGCAGGTATCGTTTACCAATACCTAAATTACAAATGTATTTGTCAACAGTTTCGAGTTTAGATATTGCAATTATTGTTTTATCATTGTACAGCGTCGTTTAAAGACTGAAATCGGAGCACCCAAACACAACAGCCAGCCGACGGCTTGTCTCTCAGTCATACCGTGGAGATTTCCATAAATCTGTGGTTTTATTGAACCGCGTGCAGAGCGACCGCACTGGTGCACCTATGGTTGTTCTGTAACACAGTAGGTGAAGCATATTTCCCCAAGTGAAGGGTAGTACTTCTACAATGAAGAATGAAAGGTAATCGCTAAGCCCCACAGGTCCCAAGGAGCTACATGCAGGCTGCCATGTTGACTGTCACCCAGAGTGCATTTCTCGACCCTTGATCCTGTGGACTTTTGCATAAAAAAACATTTTTTTTTTTTTGCGAGACGACTGACTACTAATATGTGTGTCATTACGATTTCCCCCCTTAAATATTAATGCATTTTTTGTAACATTGTACACAAACTGTAATCTAACCGGATGTGACGTCTGATGAATCTCAAGCGACGTCACACATGTTTTGTTGACATTTGTTTGCGAAAGACATAACGCGAGAGAGACGCACACACAGAGACGGTTTATTTTGGGAATCCAACTTAACCTCATCTAACGCATCACAGCCTTCCCGAAAAACAAATACAGACACCCGCCGCAGTCCACCATAAAACCAACGGGGAAAAGCTCAACGGGGAACCAAGTCCGACGTCTAGCGCTAGCGAGGAGCGGAGCAGGATTGGAACAAAACAAACCGCGTCCTCCGCCGAGCGGCTGAATCATCCTGGGGCTAGCCAGTAGCCTGTCAGCTGGACGTGTTGACCTAGCTCTCCCCCCACCCCGCCTGCTGGGGAACACCACAGCTCAGGGCGATGTGGCGGAGCTCCGTCTAGGTTGTAGGCAGTGTTGGTTGGTTGGTTAACCTATAGAGGAGTGCGTGTCGGCGGTGACTGCTTCAGACCGAGCCCGGGATGGTGGAGTGTGACCCCGGCTGTCACGCTAGCACACGGTGCCGTTAGCTTGTTTTCCCAGCCCGTACATTATCTTTAAAAAAAAAATACAAGGGACTGTAGTATACAAAAAATAAAATAAAGGGTTGAGGACTCGCTTGATACCCCGGGGAAGGGGGTGAAGAATGTGAAGGACAATGGCCAACTTTGAAGCTTACCAGGAGTACCAGAGGATTGAGGACTTTGAGGAGGACTCGCCGCCAGGGGAGGAGGATTTGTTGGTGCATGTGCCAGAAGGCCTGAAGGGTACACAGCTTTCTTCAAAATACACGTTTCATGTCAATGTGAAATACAGTACAGCGAGCACAGCTTGTAGTTTAACTCGTTTGCTTTTAATATCCCTGCTTTCAGGTTTGGAGCTGGTGATACAGTATGCATCTAACATGCACCGTTTGTCTTGCAGACTCATGGCACCACATCAAGAACCTGGATAACTTCTTCACGAGAATATCCTTTGAATTTGAGGGTCGCGGATAGTGCTAGTATAAGGAATTAGTAATAATCAGAAGGCTGCTTGTTAAATGTGGCTCTCAAATGGGCCGATACTGGCTGCCTGACGGATGATGTTGACATGACAGTGAACAGCATTGAGGATGTCTTATTTGTAATGTTGTAACGAAAAGATAACAATTTCCCTCAAGGTGAAATGTACTGTAGTGTCATTTGGAATAGTGGCACTGTCTGTCATACTTTTCAGGTGGTGTTTATAAGTATATTCCTTAATTGACTTGACCACATCTATCATTTCCATCAGAAGAATGGCTTTGCCTGTATGATGATGTCAGAGTTCTTCGAACTGATGTACGTATAATTATTTTTCTTAAAACTGATTCAAGCTATCAAAAAGCTTGAATATTATTGTGAAGTAAAACAATTACTTGCAGAATATTGGATTTGATCTCGACTGTAAAGAATCTTGATGCTGAATAGTCTTCAGGACTATATATGATTGATCTAAATTACAATGTCTATATCATGTCTACACACACAGTCACAAAAGTGTGTTAAATAACCTGTTTTTAACAGAGTTGATTAAGAGTTTTTGACAGTAATATAATTTAAACAACTCTTTTAAATGTCAAATCTGTGTGTGTCCTCTTAAGAAACTGGAAGAACTTATCCCCTACATATTGTTAACATGCACATTCTCATCACAGTCAGTTCCTGTTTGTGGTCACATTCACAACGTACCTCTTCAACTGTGTGGAGTACGACATCTTATTCGCCAACCGGGCCGTCAATCACACCGGGCCGGGCCAGAACCCATTGGACAGGAACAAAGTCACACTCCCTGATGCTCTCCTGCCTAGCCAGCAGTGCACTGAGAAGTAAGTGTGTTTCCATCTGCAGATACCGTAATGTGTATCGCTGTGAGTGTTGTGTTCATGTGAAATGTTGTGCAGCCATAAGTACACCTGCCTACTTTGCGCTCATGTAAGAGGATTATCAAAGTCAAGTTAAATGTTGTTTTTACAAGCCCTAGGGTGTAAAATATAATGGCAATCACAATTGGTAAAGTAGGTTGAATAAATCTTTAATTCGTCCCTTTTTAAAATAGGCTGTTTGTGTGACATGTGACGGGTGTTTAGAGTACACATTGACAGTCACAGTCCCCCTTTTATGTACCATTTTGTGTTCAGATCTTTATCAAAGCGATTGTCTCAAAGGATGTCACAGGACAACAGATGGAAATTAGCCCCTGGGCTACAATCTGGCACTTTTATGTGTACCGCTGTACATGTTTATTAATGTGCATTGTCCTGAAATAAACAAATAGGACTGCAGTCAAATTACAATAGATGGCGATATGTTCAAAACATGTTTGTTCATTGTTTTATAGGGTATTTTCTACAGCTGTTGAGTTAACAGATTTTGAGGAAATAATTATATTTAAGCTTCACCCAATAACAATCAGTCGCTGTTATTATTTGTAAGAGTGACTCAATTTGACCACATATTCTTTTTCAAGACAACAACAAGACATGTGTTGGCTCTCTCCCGGCCATAAATACACATTATGAGTGGTGTGGAAAAATAAGTGTGTTGTTAGAGAATACTGCTCATACAACTCACCCCGGTGACTACTTTTTGCGGTAGATTCTTGTGACCTAATGACCCTTTAGTACTTTCAATCATGGAAACAATGGTTCGTTCTGGGCTGATCGTATAAAGAAGAGCCAGTGGTACTTTGCTTCATTGGTTCATTTGCAGAACTTACCGGTACAGTGAGTTCCAGCCTTTTTGAGTTTTCAGAAATTGCGCAAGGTTGAGACATTGCATCTTGGAACGGTGTCACCGAGATCAACAATAACAAGTTGCAAATAGTCTGGCACTGGGGATGTTTCCCTTCGGGAGCTATTCGGGCTCATCGTTCACGGACACACAGACATGCACCACGCTGTCACTGATATCCTCAATGTGGTGAAAC
>OOFH01014528.1:2752-15419 GCA_900323355.1 Merlangius merlangus
GGGGGCAACAGCTCCCATATCGAACCCTCCTGTTGGTCGATGGTCCGTTGTGACGCCCCAGTTAAAATCCCTTCTCTGATTGGCCAGCGCCGAATGTCTCTGCACTCACCGCTTCGCTCTGCACCCACTGAGCGGGGACCCGACGATGCTAAAGAGTAAGGTGGATGAAGTGTGAATCCCTGATGGCTGCCATCTTTTTTCTCCAGGTGGTGGAGCGCCTTTTGGCGCTGCCCTTGGAGTACTGGAGCCGGTTCCTGATGGTGGAGAACGATCACCCCACGTCCAACATTCAGAGTAAGAGGCCGGGAAGTTAATAAGTAGCCGTGCCCAAGGCTTTAGTTAAAAACACAAAACCAATTGGAGGATTTCTGAGCGATATGTTTTGTGGGTATATTGTAGATTTGTCCTTAAATGTTGATTGTTTCCAGTGAGCATTTTGGGCCCGCTCACCACTCCAGAGCACCAGCTGAATAAGACGCCCTCCTCCAGCTCTCTCAAGCAGCGTGTGAAGTCCTCCCTGACGCCCAGGTACACTCGCATCACCTTTGCTCTCCACTGTCGCTGTCGCCTCGTCAGCTAGCTCTGACCTACCATGTCCAGCTCCGCCCTGTAATACAGCTCACCGTCTTCCAGCTTGTCAGCCATCTTTGTAGTTCATTTCTTACACAACCTGATGACACAAACTTTGTATTGCAGTTTTGGCAGCAAGAGCAAATCCGCAGTGGGATTTTCTCGGCCGGGCAACTTCTTCGCATCGCCTCTCCTTAGGTAATCCTAAGGGGCCTTCTTCAGCTTCTTTGAACCACAGAGATCCTAGCAATGCTTGGATCACCAAAAGAATTCTACAGTGGTCAGTGACCTAATATAAGCAGCATTTAAGTGTTTTCAACAATGTCCTTTGCATGTTTTGAATATTTTGGATAGATTTGTCTTTTATTTCAGACATTCTATGTGTATTATTTGTAAATGCTTTATTTTATAATCTCCACGGTAGCTTTGGGTTTATGCATACCTATCACTGCTTCTCAGTCATGCAGGATTATTTTGAATTTTGACATGTCATTTGACAGCTACCTTTTTGTTCTTGCAAGGTGTTCAACTCATGTATCACTCAGAAGTTGAGCCACATTTAGCATTTAATTCAAAATGTGTAACAGAGCAGTTGACGAGTTTTATATTTAGTTTGTAATGTGACGTATAAGACAAATGTAATGATTCATGTCTGTTTAGTTTCATTACCTTGTTTATGTACTGATAAATGTTACTGCCCATTACAATGTTCTGTCATCGTACAGTTAGATGCTAATTTTGGTAGGCGAGTTTAACTATGCAGCTTATCTTGGTACCAGTCTATGCAAATGTGCTTTAGAAAATTATTAGTTGCGGGGGGGTTTTGTATTTGGACCTAGATTTAGCATTAACCATGAACGACTGTTTAGCTCCTTGTAGGGCTGTGGTTCTTGTTCCATGAGGTTAATTCGAATGCCAAAATATGATTTGGGAATTGCAAGTATTTTTTTATGCAAGTACATTTTCAATGCGAAAACCTTTTGTAAAATACATTTCTACAACTTTACTTGTTTCAAGTCTCTATCCATTATCAGTTTAACAGGAAACTGTTAAACATTAAATTATATATTATAATACCCATTGTATGGGTAAATTAATATTCATTACATTTCAGTACATTGTGGTTTGACTACAAAACCACTAGACCAATATAGCATAACTCTTTGAGCATGCTTTGATCACCACATTTTACACGCATACCTCTGTGTAGTGAGCTCGTAACCCCATCTGTGTTACTGCCATGCTCTGAATTAGGGCTTTGCAAATAAAAAGGCACACTATATCTCATGGGTAGCAACTGTATGGGGTTTTGTGGTGCTGGGTGGTTTTATTTATGAATCGCTTAAGCACTTCCCTAAATGTCAGCTTTGTTGGCCAGGCTGAAGGACAAGAATTATGTGTTATGGAGGTATACTTAGTTCAGTCATTCCCGCAATACGCAACGGTAGCTTTTTGTTTCGAGGTTTGGTGCGTTTTTTTAATTTTTGTTTTCAATGCAGCAAGATTACGACAAAGGTGAAGCAATCCTAGCATTCACAGTTGGATAGAAAGTAAACAATATCCCTGAACATATCTCACAAGTCAGTCGGCTAACAAGTCAACAGTGCGTTTCATCTTAAAAGAACACTGTTCATGTAAACGTCGGGCATCAGTGCCTGCTAAGGGTGTCCGTTAGAACCGAGGAAAGGGCCAGAGCAGAGGGGTGTTCTGCACGTAGCTCTGGAAGGCCGGGTCCGATCCCCACTTCTTCAGGGCCTGCTTCTCCAAGATGGGCACCCCGCTGACGTGGCGGAGCAGGAACCACACAAAGAGAGGGGACACCGCGCTCAGGTACTGGGGGCCCTGCATGACGGACGAGGCGGAGAGCCAGAGGCCCGACCACTGTAGGATCTCTCCCAGGTAGTTTGGGTGGCGGCTGTAGGCCCACAGTCCGTGCTGGATGAATTTTCCCTGTGGGGAAAAAAAAAAACGACTATATTGAACCGGGAATTTATTTTATAACCTTTTCTTACAAAAAAACAAAAGGGGTGTTTGTTTAAAGCAGGTCAGATTAGATTAGTGTTATCAGTGTACTCACAGCATTATTTGGATCACGCTTGAAGAACCACTTCTGCTGGTCGGCCACAGCCTGAGTGACGAAGCCCAGGCCCCAGACGCCCCAGCCAATGTAATCCCTCACACCCAGGGGCACATCCCGCCTCTCAGCATTGAGCATCAGTGTGGGCAGCAGGGTCATAAACACCCACACAGCTGTGAAGAATGGGACAATGAACCGCCTTACATGTTACCGCGGGCAATGTCAAGAATACATAATCAAGTCAACTTTCTGAGTCCCTTCCTCGATAATGCATTCCCCTGCACTGTCAAGGCCTGCGTGGGGGAGTGTGAGGGCCGCTTTGAGCACCTTGAATGCTCCAGTAAACGAAGAAGGTCCCTGGGTTGCCTCTGACGTGGTTGAACCTGCGGTCCTGGCCGTCCTTCAGGATACGCATGAACAGGAATGTCCCCAACCTGCAAGGAGAACAACGTTTCCGGCCGTTGTTAAAGTTAACCCATAGGATTATTGATTAACCCGACGCTGGTGCCTTACAATCATTTGTTCTACAACACTGACCGAGCCAAGGTCGTTGAAAGGAGACACAAATTGACAACTGCCTCTTAAATTACTATTTAATAGCCGATATACAGGGTTTCTGGATTGGATTCGGGGCTGTGGTGGAGGGTGTCCTGGGTTGGCATGGTTACCTGATTCCCCATGCGGTCACCAGGCCGGTTTGCACATTCTGCCGGACATGGCCAGCCCCTCCCCACAGGTGACTCAGGTGGGCTAGCAGTATAAATGTTCCTGATCCTTTAAGGGGGAGAATAAGAACAAGAACAAGTTTTCACAGACTCTGAAGGTTGGGAACATGTGTCCTTTACTATGAACTAATGTGCACGGCTCATCCTGTCATTTGTCAGTTGTGTGAAGGTGTGTTCTTAATAAATCTTTTACTAAAGGAAATTGGTTCCAAAGTTCAAGGGAAACTATCCAAGAGTACGGACCATAGTTGAGACTCAGAGGAGGACACGCAACCCACTCTCCAAGGTGATCGATTTCTCTTCCTCTCTTTCTCTTCTATTCAAATTAGATCAGCTTTATATAGTTTATAGGTTTTTAAAAACAGTAGAATATATCGGTGTGCGGACAAATTAGTCAATATTAGATCAATTTACTTGGAGTGTATGGAAATGTTAGTTTTCTGTTTCAAATGTTAATTCTGACAAAAAGGTAATCATAGTAATCATTCATATACTTTGATGATGATAATTCATTCCATAATGCTGCATTGTAATAATCTCAATCATTTTCGTTCAACATGGAAATGCGGGATGTGAATTCCCAATAGTAGGTCTACAGAGGTATTGACTGCATTACCATCGGACCGCATAGGAGCTATAGAGGCCGGTGGCCACTCTTCCAAACTGATTAACTGTGTCTTTAAATGTAGGCGGGGCATCGGAGCTGTTTTACAACTCGGATGTTTACGTAATTCTAGTTTTATAACATTGACATACCAATTCGTAATTTAACATTGTATAACATTGGGGATTTATATATTGTCGTTGTTTGCATTTTTTTAAAAATAAGTGTGATAAATGGGTTAGAATAAAAACTACAACAAAGCACCAACTCGTAGTAACGAATATGTAAACTGCAACAAAACCCAGCTAGAATTTACCTGCCAGGTCATAGAACTTCTCCGTTTTAAAGGCTGCCGCCACAGCCCATCCAGCCCACTGGATGCCCAAATCGGCCACCGCACATTTGACAATTGTGCTCCCCATAATCAGGTCCAGCAGTCCTTGGAGTATCACATGAATATAAGATATTCTCATGAGACCAACCCTCCTCTGTCCCAAGATATGAGCGGACTAAAGGTTCATCCGCGTCCAACTTGTAGGAGTGGCTTGAGGCTTGTAGACAGATGGTTCTTGTAGTCATTCATCACGGGGGATGCTTTTTTAACTTTGCAAGATGTGATGTGAAATGTAAATTATATTATTGATATGGTATCTTTTCTTCTAACATGCACTTTATATATTTTCCTTTCAGGAGTAAATTCAAGGTCAAAACATATAAATAAAATAAAACCATGGCAGAGACTAATAGTCCAAAGGGTGGTCCTACTGTCTTCAGTAAGAAAGTCCAAAGGTCACTGAGCAGGAGCAAAGAGAAGGTACACATATTCAGACAGAAGCATAAAAACATTCTCTTGTCTCTGCCTTCCCTTGACTTGCCTGCTTGTATTACAGGTATTACAAAGGTTCGGCAAGACAGCGGAGTCAAGAGACGATGTCTTTGACAGTTGGCTCGAAAGAGTTCATGATCAGCAGGTAAACACTTTTGTTAGGGGGCCCATACTCCAAAGCTAGTCTTCCACAGAATTTGCTCAATTTTGTTGCAAATATTGAAGAATAAGGTCCTCAAGACTCATGATAAAAGTGTGTGTGTGTGTGTGTGTTCTATTCCTTTTCCAGACTGATGGCACCCGGATTCACAAAGATCTGAAGCGTTACTTGGCAGCAGTCAGAGGTGACCTTGAGTGTTTGTTGATGGTGCACCCCTATATGCAATCTTCAGAGGCAATCATCTTCTCACTCCTCTCTCTTCAAGACGGTGTCACGGCACCAATTGTTAGATTTCAGCTTATTTCTAAACTGTTGTGTAGACTCTGCGTTGTGTATTTTCTGTCGTAGTAGTAATTCTTGAAGTCGAAATCAAAGCAACTTGACAGGTTGGATAAGAGGGTTGAATAGATGGTTTATTCCAGGATGTAATACAGCGAGATACAGACTTAGGTTGAATAATCTATGGTGGACGTGGTTGAGGAGCAGGTTTGGGACGTGTTCCTTGGCTGTGGAACCCTCTCCTCAGCACATCAATATAAGTGTGCTAGTGTGTCCTAGGCTATATACCTAATTCGTGGATGTGGTAACTGTTTGGTGTTTTGAACTTCCCCTAAAGACATGCGCAGCGCTTCAAGTCGCCTGTCCCAATCTCTGCTCGATGTTTACGAGAACGACTGGGCGGGAGATGAGGATTTGGGGGCAATCGTGGAGGTCAGATATGAAAAAGAAACTGATCAAATTAGAGGGGTCGGATGGATACCCATAACACCACCACCACTTACGTTATACAAACACAAGCTAGACTTAGCTCCCACCTTTTCATAATGTTCAGAGTGGTAATGCTTGTCGTCTGTTGAAGGGTGAGGCCCTTCTGTGGAACGATTACGAGGTGAAGGTGTCTGATCAGGCTCTGCGCACCATGGAGTCCTACATGGGCCAGTTCCCCGATGTCCGGGTAACGCACGCACGCACGCACGCACGCACGCACGCACGCACGCACGCACACACACACACACACACACACACACACACACACAAACAAGCACAATAACAATTAACCTAGAACACGAACACACAACTTCATTGTTCTGATGATCTACTGTTTGTGTTTCAACTACAGGACAGGATTTCCAAAAGGGGGAGAAAGCTAGTTGATTACGACCACTCCCTGCATCAGCTAGAGTCCCTTCAGACCGCCAAGAAAAGGGATGATGAGAAATTAGCAAAGGTCAGAAATGTCCTGCTGCAACCAAACCCCAAATGTCATCTCTGAATATACTCACTGCAGCCATGATTCATTTAAACCCGCAGGCAGAAGAAGATCTGAACGAAGCCAAGCACGTCTATGAGGCAATCAACACCGAACTGAAGGAGGACCTCCCTTCTTTACATGAGAGGTGAGGGGAGGACCACGGAGATACGTCCCGGCGTTCCTGAAGCCTCACCACTATAACTTGTCCTCCGTAAAACTCAGGGTTGTTTTCTCATTGCATGTTTGTCTTTCGCAGCCGCATCGGATGCTATTTGTCCGTCTTCTCTGCCATTTCCTCTTTGCGCGACACCTTCTACAAGGAGATGAGCACGGTATGCTGCATTCGGCTGTCATCCCTCATCCCTCACGTTCATCGTGCTGTTTCTTGGGATTATACGAGATGAGACGTTTCTTATCTATTCATCTCTTTGATTTGGTTGTTGCCTCCACAGCTGAACAGCGACTTACAGAATGTGATGAAGGATCTCCAGGCGCAGCATCCAAACCAGGTGTTTGCTGTGAAGGGCTTACAGCGGTGAGTTCATTTCCCAGGGCCTTTTGTATTTACTGAAACTTCTCTGATCATCCACAATAATTAATATAACCCCTCCCACCACATCTAAGGTATGGCTCTCTGAAGAGACGGTCGCTGATGTCCCCCAAGCTATGGAAGTCTAGCTTCTCTGAATTCCACCAGAGCTACAGCCCCAAAATAGGCTCCCAAAGGTTCTCATTCAAGTCCCCTGACAAGACTCGCCAAGGCGGTACCCTGACCAGGGAGAGCAGCCTGCGTGCCGGGGCGCCCCCCACAAGGTCTCGGCACTCGGAGACGCACTCCTCGGTGCTGGGAGACGAGGACGGCCAGTCCCTTCGCAGCGACGCAGGCGGCTCCCTTGCGGACGCCCAGCAGTCCGGGGGCAATACCGGGGCGACGGGGGCTGACATGGAGGAGCTTAAGGCAGGAGAAGATCAAAACGGTGGTGGGGAGGAAGACAAGGCTGTGAAGGAAGACGAGGCAGAGGCAGATCCCGCATCACAGGCCCATCAGGAAGATAAAGGCGGCGAGGGGGATACCACGGCGCAGAGTGAGAGCAGCTCAGAACTGAACCACTCCTTTGACTCGGAGAGCTTGGATCTGCAGCTGTCTGCTGTGGCCAACGGCACACTGTACATTGAAGAGAAAGAAGACAGCCCACCAGCCAACGGACTAGCTGTCGACTCTCTGGGCTCCAAGGAGGTTCCGCAGGAGGTTAGTTCTCTGGGCCAGGATAGGGCTGAGCCTGACACATATTGACAGAAAAGCAATACTTTCTTTTTTTTTTTTTTAAATGTAACACCACTGCCTAGAATCCTGATATTTTGTGTTTGTATTCTGTCTGGTGTATAGGAGGTTCCTTTAGGAAGCCAGCTACTACAGGACTCAAAAAACACAGTGGTGTAACACAACAAACTAGAAGGTTTGTGGGTTTTAAGCCAAGAATCTGTATGGCATTCTTGTTCTTGTTGTTCTATTTTTTCCTTTAAACATTTGATGAGAAAATTATAATAATTTGTTGTCTAAAAATGTACAAACTATTAATGAGTGTTAAGCATTGTATAATTTATTTGAAAACAAATCTGCATATTTACTACAATTATGGACAATGCTCCTTCTGGCGAATAGCATATAGGCATAATGACTAAGTGTTGACAATAACCTTAATTACCCTTTTGAAAATATAATTAAAGTGTGTTTTGACACAAGTTATTGTGAAGAAGTTTTGACAATAAGCCTTTGACTTTAAATGATTTAGTAAATTGTCTGTTTAGTCTGTTAAACTTTTTCAGCCAACCTTATTAATTTTAAATAACTTTGTTTGTTAATGATACACTTAAAAAAACCCTTCTGATAGAACATTGTACGTTGTATAAATCCCTAGGCCTAATCATTTTCAGTAGTTCATAGAAATGTGTTCAACTAACAATGTTGATGACTCAAGAACCAGAACAATAAAACGTAGTAATTCTCTGTCCAACGCTTGTTGCCTGTGCTTGCTGAGCGGGTTTGGTTGGGGTCGATCATATCCTCCACACACAGTACAGGGTCTGAAGCGAAGGGGAGGGACAGCGGCGGCGGAAATCAAGACGGTGTCAGCAGCATAGGCGTGACTCCTGCGTCCTAAAGCAGAGACAGGAACCCCAGCCTTGGTGCGTGCGTCCGCCCTCAGTACACTCTTTCACAGGCACGCTTCGTTCGGTTTCATATGGTTCGATAGCGTTTAATCTATATACTATACTAACAGTTACTGGATTGCGTACTGAAGAAACATAATCGCATTGTCGTTGTTGCCCAGGTAAGTGTACTTAAACAGGAGCTATTAGGACCATTGTACAGTATTGTTATTTAGTACTAGTAGCAGCTCAACAAGTAATTTGTTTTAAAGTTCACTGAAAGAATAGATCAACGCATTGGTTAATGTTGATGTATCCAAATGGTTTAAACAAAATAAGCCCGGATCGGAGCGTTGTTTCATTTTCATTATCCAAAGGTTTTATGAAAGTTAGTCAAACAAAAGAATGTCAGCTGCTCTTCGCACCTCATGATGTCATCAACAATGGGCCGCACGCACACACACGCACCTCAGCTCATAAGTTCACACCTTGTTCATATGATTCGTGCTTCAAATTCGTTGCAGACCCGATCATCATGGACGTGACCTCCCCTCCACCTGTGAATGGTAAGCGTGTACGAGGAACATCTGAAACCTTGAGAAGCGTTGAGAATATTTCCTGGAAATAGCCTCCATAAGACGTGAGGTCTTCCAATCAGACCTGTTCACCTCTATTGTCATTCATTGTTAATATCAAATATCAGAGTTATACTCTTGGCTTCATTATTTTATCAACCTTTTTTGTGTTGACTATTCAATGTGAGATATGTCACTATAATTCGACTTCCGACCTACTGCAGTGTTCGATTATTGAGATAGTTCTTTGGCTATTTAATAATCATCTTTGGGGTATTTTGGGGATGTATAGTGCAACACGTTTCATCATTGTATTTCATTTTATTTCATATGAACGGTTGCCTTGATATTTTCCAGCCACCACAGCCGCTCCCATGCACACAGAGTCCACTGTTACTGGAGGTAACTATAAAGTTTTAAGCCTTTTAGAAATCTTTTCCTTTTCCTTAAGTGCCGTAAAAGTCCCTTCATCCAGATGGTGTTTGCTGCTGTGCTCCTCCCAGTGGTGATCACGCTGCTCCTGGTGACCCTAGCAGTGGTGGGCTTCCTACTATACCGCTATCTGTGCCACAACAAGGGCGCCTACCGGACCACCGGGGAGCCCGCCCCAGGAGAGGACTTGGCAGAAGACCACAAACCAAACCAGGCTCCCAATGACAAGAAGGAATACTTTATATGAACCCTGGTTAACGCTGAGCAGCATGCCGAGGAAATGAATGGACCTTGTTGGACACACAGAGAAGAGGTGGATGAATAGGAGTATTATCTGTTCTGCTGTGTGCTGTCTTCCATACGTGGAATGTGTTCTTATTTTTTGCTGCAACAGGCCATAAGCAGGAATGAAAAAGTGAATATGGATGTGTAACCGCTGAGCAGCTGGCCGTGAGAACAGGTGTGTACAGACACAAGGCGTGAGCAGGTGGCTCCCTCCATTTTTGTCTAGGTCATCATTGTGACGAGGTGCTTCGATAATCAATATTTTAGCCAGGATTAGTTTTTACTATGCAGTATCTGTTCTATTCCTGATGTATACAGCACATCAGTCATTTCAGGATGTATTTTGAAATGGTCAAAACAGTCTTTTTAATATTGTGCAATTTTTGTTTTTCTCTTGTTGCACGTTCCTTGTATTTTTATGTTAAACCGTTTGTTATACAGAAACAGAATTGTACGTTTTGACAAATATAGAGGACACTGATTTACTTTTTTGAATAAGTAATTATTTGATCCGAGAATTTGAACAATTATGTACGATACCCACAATATTTCAACTTTATTCCATGAAACGCCATGTCTAAACTATTACAGCATCTTTGTCATCAAATGTGCCAATACTATGTCTTTTGTTAACTAGCTGCAAATTGACAGCAATTTTGGATTTGCAGTTACCATAATATAAACTAAATTACCATAATGGAATAATTAATGAACAATGAATAGGAAAACTAACTACTGGTCATAAAAATGAACGTTTTGTCATAGTATACATATCCGTTTTCTAAATAAAATCAAGATAAACGGTCATTTCAAATTTCCAAAATAACATTTATTCTAATTTGTCATTTTAAATTTTAAGTTTAATATAAAAAGTTAAGTGCACCCAAGTTCTTGCAAAGAGTTCCTCTTGACATGTCTCAGCAAATTGAAGTGACACTCATCTCCTTTTAGTAATCTTAAAAGATAGAAGCCATACCAAAGCTCATCAAATCACCTCAGTACACATTACAAAATAGTTTAGAGAATCCCTGACTAAATGTCCATAATCCAAAGACAACTCCATTCCATGCTAGCTGTGGTTGGCATGGCGACTACTGGTTAACCTGTAGATTACAGTTCTTCATATTGCTGGGACTAGGCCACCATTCTGTTGCATTACAAACACAATTAAATCTTAAGTAGGACAAAAATATCATGTAATGACAAATGGTTTAAAGGCTGTGGCCAAAAAGAACCAAATTGTTCCAAGCTGAGGAATACAACAGCACATTCTGCAGCCATGCATCGCTTTTATCTGATATTTTTGCAGTTAATGCAGTTGTTTCTTGTCAGCTCTCAGCGACCTCGTCAGGCTGACATTGAGGAAAAACAAACGAGAGAGCCATTTGACAACAATGGAATTCGTTGTGCTGGCCACAGCTATTAAGACCAATTGCTATGTCGGATACCCAGGGACACATGTTACTAAACACCAAAAATCCACTCAATCATCTGATTGTATGCATACCGGCAGGAAATCCTGACATTACCTTAATATTGTATTCATAAGTACATCTTCTTTAGGTTAATTAATAAGCATAAGTGTCCTGGTTAAGTAGGTGTGCAGACAGTGATTCTAGTAAAAGGTAAAACTGCAGTTGGGCATATTTTATGAACAGACCATGTTTAATGTTAAAGAAGTATTCTAAAATACTAATACTACAATGCACAGAGTCGTCATACGTTTGTTAACAAATAAAAGAACATAAAAAAGTAGCTGCTATGCGTGGGTCTTCGCAGATTTTCTAAGCAGTGCATTTTTAGATGAATTAACTCAAGGGTTCATATCACTCTGGCTATCAAATACAAAGGCTTTTGCAATGATATGTTGGCTTTAAAATCGTGACATAAAAACATTCACAACACATTCACACATGGTAGCACTAAAAACCAGGTCTTTGGTACAACCAGCTTCTTGGTTATACAAAACAAATGTATTAGGCTAACAATTAATATAATTAAAAAATCTGCATATAAATAAAAGGAAAGCAGAAATTAAGGAGTCACTTGACATTGTGATTGGTTACACACGGATATTAAAAAGGTTGTATTATTTCCTAAATGTAATAAAATATTTTAAACAGGTCATGCCAGAGTACATACATAAAACACAAGAAGAAACAGCAAGTAATAGTTGATGCAGTCCATACAATAATCAACTAAGTGTAAAACGCTGGGTATCCGACTCTAAAACAATGGTAGAAAACCAAACAACTAAAATGTTGACACCAACCACTCCATTTTACTCAGCTCACTATTAGGACTTGATTTAAAATTCCTTCTTTTAGGTTTACTTAAGTTACTTTGCTTTAATATGCGGATATCTCGAGTGCTCTTTGGCACTTGTTCATTTTATCTACCAGTTGCCCAATAAGGTACAGTAAACCACTTATCTAGTGCTTGACTAATGCCGTAAACTATTTTTTTGTTATATGTTCCTCAAATTGATCAGGTAACATGGAGCCTATAGAAGTGTGACATGGACATTTTGCTCATAGCATTTAGGCTTCAAGGCTTTTAGTATGTCCAGAATTTAAGACAGAATATGAATGTGAAGTAGAATGCAAAACATTTCAAACATGAGCTTCGCTCAATAAAAAAAAAGGAACATCTAAAACACAAGATTTTCCGGATTTAATCCACAAAGAATTTCAAAAGAACCAGTTTGGGGGGGAATTTTGGATTGACCGAATCTGATAAAGGATTCTTGGAATGAATTTCTGAATGACTTTTTTTCGACAGCCACTCTTGGCAGTGGTCTCAATCAATTGTAAAAATGCCCTAGCAAGTGGAATACTGTACCTATTAATAGGGCTCTAAGTTATTACATTCTGTTAGGTGATATCAGTATCATGGCGTGACTGAGCAGCCTTAAAAGGGAGGCATATGGGATGGGGCGTAAGGGCATAGTCGCGTTGGAAGAAGGGAATGAGGTTGGGAATACAGGGAGGAAGGAAAAGGAGAGGGGGGG
>OOFH01014528.1:15439-32995 GCA_900323355.1 Merlangius merlangus
GGGGGGGGGGTTCGTCGGGAATGGCTGTCGTTACCAGATGGTATAACCTCCACCGGAGCTTCCCAGGAAGAAATTATTCTTGCGCTGTGCCATCACAACATTAGCACCCTGCATGGCCGCCAGCTGAGCGGCATTTGGAGGGTGTCCAGGGGGTGGGGGCTGGAGCAGGAGAATAAAAAGGGTCAACGTGTGTACGCAAAGACAAATAGAGCACCGATGGGTTTTAATGTTGTGTTGATCATAACTCATTTTAAGAAGCATGACAGTAGCAAACAGTTGATATAGAGTGTCACTCTTGTTTACTTGGACTAAATTCCAATATAGGGGTTTAATACTTATTATTTATACGTACTTATCATTACACATATTATTGTAATGTGCAGCTTCTCACCGGAATGGAAACACTGCTGGTGGCGCCGAAGCGTGCTCCGGCATCATAGCCTCCATCTACCATCACTGTTGAGCCAGGGGGGTACATGGCTCCCATCTGATAGTAAGCCATTGGGACATTCTGGCCGACTGCCCCCACTGGAATGTGCTGCTGCATGGGCATGAACATCTGGGCCCCGGGGTATGGAGAGGACATCTGAGGCACCTGGCCAGGCACCTGGGGGGGAAGCACAAATCTGGGCTGGTATATCTGTAAAGAGGGAGAATTGATTTAATAAATGTTCAATATAATAATTGGAATAGGATTAAACGAAGATATTTTTGTGATTGCTTTAGGAGCTACTTAGTTCTCTCTATAACTTACCTCAGAGTATGCAGGAGGTGCATCTGTGTATGGAGGCGCCTGAGGGGATACTTGCATAGCAGGAGGGTAGATAGGTGCGCTGTTCTGTTGAGGGTACAACGCTTGCTGGGGATATGAACCTGAAAAGCAAAAGATAAATAAATATCGACCAAAAAATTAAATAATAAATAACATAATAATAATAATTAAAACACCCATGGGCGATTTGGCTATATACGTAGGGTTGTAGCTCATGGTTTTATTTCGTTCTCAATAGAAATCCATGGTGATGGATGAATCGTGAGGTTTAATGTGATTTGATGGCTATCGTTCACAGTTATACAAACGATGACCTCGATGATCGCCGTCAGACGCATTCCGCGATTTCTCACGAAATGCGATCGTACGTCATTATTTCCTTATTTTTCAACAGATGGGAGAAACAGAGATAGCCAGAGCCAAAAAATAAAAAAGCCATCTAGTTAGACTTAGAGAGACAGCTTTGTCTCGAAGATCTGAGCAGACAATAGAGAGCGTTACGGGGAAAACGGCCACAGATCAACGTTAGTGGCATTAAAATGTAAAAAACGATGGTGACATTGATTAAGGACAACCAACTCAGCTACTGTGAACGCCCAGCTTCAATCGAGATTAAATGAAGCTGTCAAAAAACCGACACATTAGCAACAATGCAACCAGAAACACAATCTCATCAGGTAAATCATTGTTGTGCTCATACGTTAAACCCGCTCGTACTCGAGAATCGGCGACATTTATCCATCTAGTTACATAACGCGAGCAGGTTACACTAATCACGACATATGATGTCCATCCGATGATTACCTTTGTTATTCATGGTTCTGTATTTTGTAGAATAAGATAGCTTGAAAGGATAAACGCAGATTCAGGTGTCTTAACAGGGGCCTTGTGACAGGTTACACTACACTTCCTTGTTTTCCAGCTTGTTGTGGCGCTAGCGGTTACGTCACTCAGATGGGGTTGGTTATGAAACTGCTTGCGCCACCTATAGGCTACTGTCACGGGTCTGAGCCCGTTTAGGCTGGGAGAGGATCCTTCATTGTAGCGGTATATCGCTCTGCTACAAACAACATCCGGTATGTTCACTTCCTCTGAGCTGTACACGCCAGTTGACAATCCCAAGCGCTAGAAGAATGAGAAAATGACATGAATATCGACATTAATGAGAATGCATGTGTGTTTTTACAAAGAAATATCCGAAATATGTAACTCGAACGCGAATATCCCTTTATCGGAAGTCCCTCCTTCTATCGCAGATAAAATCAATGCAATACAAAGTCCCAACTTCCCTTCCCAATAACGCTAATTTGAAGCATCTCTTCCCTTGCTTTTCGTCGCGCGATGAGAACGCATAGGAACGAGGTGGTAACATTTATCAGAAAGTAGGTAGATTATTAGCAGACACTTTTATTAGTAGTAATTTACATCTACGTCTTCCTTAGGCAGCTTCGTGAATTCTATCCAAAGATATGGATGGTGTGCAACAAAACATGTCAAATGTATAGACCTTCTTGCCCCTAAAGTTTCTATTCGCCGGCTATACAAATGTCACATTTGAATGCTCACATTCAAGGGCAAGACATGTTTTTATGGTTTGTCGAACAATTGATTTTAAGGTTAATACATTATCATTATCAAATATTTTAGCAAACACTGTATCCGCATAATACTGTCTGCATGAATATTATGTATTTACTAATACTAATGTTCTGAATATAGGCACATACTTTCAGTGTTTCTGCCTAAAGACCTACATACAAATACATACGCACAATAGTTCACCCCTCTCCCCCTTGTATGATGCGCTTTCCCTTTAAGAGGAATGCACTGTCCCTTTAAGAGGACCGCAGCTCCACTGAAGCCGAGGCAGACATTTTTCAATGCAAGGCTTTTTTTCTTGCATAAATTATGTTCATGACGTAGTGCAAAGGGCCACATTTTTCTAATTTTCCTTTACTTTACAACAGATAATGGCTTTTTAATTTGACACCCGGAGGATTTCTGATGATTTGAATTGTTGTCCAAAAGGAAAACGTCATTAAATATTGAGAAATAGGAGATCCTCACATTGCAACCCCTCCTTATCAATGCAAATGCCTCTTTTGTGTGCAGTCACAGCGCCTGTCTGGAAGCTGAGATGAATTTTTAATTATGTGTGACTGAAACAAATTGTGACAAGGACCATTTAGAAGGGGAGGACAACTGAAATAAAATAGATCTGCTTGGTAAGTTGCAAATAATTCGCACCCGTCTAATACTGCCCGCCGCGTATCCCTATGTAGCGACGAAGCGGCGAGAGGAAATGAGTTTGGGTTAATATGCAATGCTCGTAATTAGCATAATTTATATATTTATGATAAAGAGAGGGAAACACATTATATTCGGTCTCTAGGCATGGGGTTGAGACGCGATCTGTCGCGCACACCGGGTGGTAACAGTTTGTTCCCAAAAGTAGCCGTCGCGGCGAGACTTTTATTGCCGCGAATGGGGGTGGGGTGGTCGTTATCCCCAGCTGAAGTTTTGACAGATCACCATTTGTAAAGAGGGTCCTACTGTCAGAAAATGGTCATCCATATATTTTTTGAGCTTTTGATTCATCACTGACGACCACCTCATGTACATTGCAGCTCCTTCATTCATGTTCTCCCAAAACGTGTTCAAGTACAACAGAGAGGGTGGGCCTGTTTAGGCCCATCAAATATAATCTATTCATAGCGTGACAGAAATAGCCATGAATCAAAGAAAAAGGCCTAACCATGTGTCCATGTCTTATGTTTTCCCCCTTAAGATACCCACACTATTTATGGTTCCCCGGTCAGTGTCCGCGCCGTGTGCAAACCCTGATAGTAGTTTTTGTTTATGGTTGTCCTAAAGTATAAATATAAGTGACTACATGCATTGGTGTCTTCCTTATGTTGTCACAGAATTTAAGCTGCAGAGGGGTTGTTTGTGTGCCAAAAACATGGACTCACAGGACATCCCTGCTAAAGCTGCCCCACTTACTGTCAATGAACAGGTACCCCCGCCTCTAACTGCAAGAATACTAAACTGATTTAAACCCTTTGGTATCATTGACTGATGTCGCCTTCATGTACCATATCATAACTATAACATGCAATACTCTGCTTTACCACTACCCTCAACTTGATGCGTTGTTGTGTACCAATCTGCTGCCATGCTTATTGATCAAATATATTTGTTTTCCTTCTGCAACATTCTATGTAGACACGGTCAGCAAACTTAAGCAATGCTTCTTGTTATGAATGCTAAGAACGCTTGAGAGAGCATTGCTTGATCTGCTTGTGGGCTGATGCACTTGTACTTGCTTTAGGGGACCCATGCTCTAATCATTTGTCTTTTTTTGTTTGTTTTGTTTTGGTTCACTGTGTCCTAACATATGCTTGGCCTCTCTGTTCTCCGTAGCCATTCACTGTCTGACTGCAGAAGTCTTTATTCAGCCATTTAGTTCCTGCAATTTGAAATTTCCTGCCAAAGACCACCAGGTATGCATCCTCTCTCTTCCTGCGTTGTCTCTGCACCTTGCCCTTCAGCCAAGGTTGTCTTGCTGCCCATCCCCTCGGTCCGTCATTATCCCTTCATCCCATGAGTCACGTGTCTCTCTCCAAACTGGGTTCAATATGGCTAGGTTAGGTGCCGATACCAAACCCTTACCCTGAAGAATAGTTATTGAATAATTAGTATTAATACGGAAATGTTTTGTAAAAAAAATAAAAAAGGTTTGACAAGAATGGCTGTATTTAGATGGGATAGACTTAAACAATCTTTGAGACCAGTGTTGTATAAAGAAACACCAACAAAGGATTGCATGAAGAAGATAATTCACCAGATAAGGTATGATGGATGCATCAGATGACGCATCGAACATGCTTCCTCTCATAATGTAAGATGAGCTGTAGGAAGGGGTCTTCCAAAGGGACTGTAAGGGTCAATTTATGTTACTTGACCTGTTTTTTGCTTTCTGTTAACCCTTGAACCCTGGCTGTGTTTCAGGTGATTGTAATGTCTGGCCATGAGACGATCCGTGTGCTAGAAGTAGAGGTAGACTCTTCCACTGCGTCCTCGTTATCAGATGACAAAGTGGACTCCAGGTTGGAAGGAAGAGACGACCAGGCCCCGAAACAACCTGACGTCAGCAGCATCACAGACACACCTACTGCCACTAAGGTCGCTGGGGGAGCAGGTAATTCCTTCAAATGGTGATGCATTGCAATACCACTAAAGCTGCCTTATAGTTGCCTGGATGCGCCGTTTGTGAGGTGTATAACCATTGAGATTTATAGTTGCTGTTTGGCCCATTCATTGGTGTGGATGATGTGGCAGCTCGGTCCCCGACACAGCGGCCCTGGAGGCCCAGGGGGCAGGGGATACAGGCGGTCGCGTGGGGAACACGGGAGGTTTTAACGGACCAGGGGTCGTTTTTTTATATCACGAGTGCTAAAGGAGCTTCTAAGTCTCCTACAGCTGAAGCAGCTGAGGACTTCGGTACATCACCCCAAAACGGACGGGCTTGTTGAAAGGTTCAACAAAACCCTTAAGCAGATGCTGAGGAAGGCCATGGAGACGGACGGAAAAAAACTGGGACCAGCTCCTTCCCCATGTCCTCCTCGCAGTTTGCGAGGTACCCCAGGTCTCCACAGGGTGCTCCCCCCTTTGAACTGCTATATGGACGGCGGCCAATGGGACTCCTGGACCTGGCTAAAGAGGCATGGGAGAGCCCACCCTCCCGCTATCGTACCCTGGTGGACAACGTCGAACAGGTACGGGAGGGAGTGGCTCAGGGCTGGCCCATAGTCCGGGAACACCTTCACAAGGCACAGCAGGCCCAGGCTCGGACCTACAACTGCGGGGCCCAGCTGTGCCTCTTCCGGCCAGGTGAGTGGGTCCTAGTCCTCACTCCGACAGCCGAATGCAAGTTCCTGGCCAAGCGGCAGGGACCGCATGAGGTGGTCGACCGCGTGGGGGAGTTGAACTACCGGGTGCGGCAGCCGGGGAGGCGTAAACCCACCCAGCTGTGTCACGTTAACCTCCTCAAACTGTTGAAGTCTGGGTCAACCCTACCGGTTCCGGCTCCCTTGGTCCTTGTCGCCCGGCAAGGCGTGCCTGAGGTCCCGATGGGAGACGACCTTAGCCCAGCCCAGAACCAGGACCTCGCCGACGTTGTGCTGCAGGACCAGGACGTGTTCTCGGAGATACCCGGGAGGATAACGGTCACTCAACACGACATCAGAATGGCGGCAGGCGTCACGGAGCGCGTACCACCGTACCGGGTTCGAGAGGCCTGTCTTGGGTTGCCATTCGGGCGGAGGTCGAAAAAGATGCTCCAGCTCCGAGTGATCGAGGAATCCCACGGCGCCTGGTCCAGCCCAGCCGTCCTGGTCCCGAAGCCAGACAGCGCTTTTAGATTCTGTAATGACTTCAGGAGACTGAATGAGGTCTTCGACGCTTGCCCAATGCCACGGGTCGATGAACACATAGAGCGGCTCGGCCCTGCTCGCTACCTCACCCCCCTCTGCCTCACCAAGGGATATTGGCAGGTTCCCCTCACAAAAACTCCCCGGGAGAAAAACCCCCCCGCGGGACTAATCAGTACACGGTACTCCCCTTTGGCGTGCAATGCATGGAGCCCCGGCCACCTTCCAGCGCATGGTGGACCGTCTCCTGCAACAACACCAGACCTACGCCGCCACCTGCATTGATGATATCATCATCCATAGCGCCAGCTGGAACGTCCCCCTGCAACACCTACGGGCGGTCCTGGGGGAGCTGAGGAAGGGGGGTCTCACCGCCAACCCAGTCAAGTGCCATCTGGGCTAAGGGGAGGCCTCCTGCCTGGGCTACAGAGTCGGACGCGGGAACGTGGACTGGCCCCGCCCCACCACCAAGAAGCAGGTAAAGTCTTTCCTTGGTTTTGTGGGATATCATCAGAGACTCATTCCCGGTTTCGCCACTCTGGCAAGCCTCCATGACCTTACCCAGAAGGCTGTACAAGACCGTGTGACCTGGTCAGAGGCAGCAGAAGGGGCATTCAGGCTACTTGGACAAGCCTCTCTGCTCTGAGCCCCTCCTGCTAACTCCTGACTTTACTCTGCCTTTAATAGTATACTCCGATGCCTCAGAGGTTGGCCTTGGGGCAGTTCTCTCACAGGTCTGGAACACGGAGGAACATCCGGTAATGTATATCAGCCGGAAACTCCTCCCCAATGAAATGAACTACTCCACCGTGGAGAGGGAGGCCCTGGCCATCAAGTGGGCCTTGGACAAGCTGCGGTACTACCTCCTGGGCCGGGAAATCACCCTGGTGACGGACAACGCCCCACTCAAGTGGATGGCCACCACCAAGGATGCCAACGCCAGGGTAACGAGATGGTTTCTGGCCCTACAGGACTACCGGTTCAAGGTGGACCACTGACCAGGGCGGGAGCACGCCAACGCCGATGCCCTGTCCTGTCGGGACGCATGCCTCTGGGCGGTCAGAGGCACCCCGGGGCTTCATCAAAGGGTGGAGGAGTGTGGCAACCCGGCCCCCGACAGAGCGACCCTGGAAGCCCAGGGGGCAGGCGATACAGGCGGTCTACCACCCATTTCCCCCAGAGGGCGCCAGGGACCACTTTAGCGCGGCCCCACTCAACGCAAATGGGAAACGCCTGTGAAGGATTAAGGCAATCAGACGCAGATGAGGGGTATAAAAGAGATGCGGATACGCTGTCTTAAGGAGAACGTGTGGCTCCAGTACTCGGACCGGACCAAAATTCCCTCCCCGGACGGACCATTGCTCCAGAGACTCGTTCCAGAGGAGACCGACGGACTACACAGACGGACCGCCGCATCCAAAGACCGGGACAGTGCGTGAGAGAGGACCGGATCGTCCACAGTGGCTCACGGAGCCCAGACTTTGATTTGTAGTTTTACCGTGGTGGTAGATGGCTCATGCTATGATTTGGATTCAATAAATGCCCCCTTTTCTGCTTTTTTCGCATCAGAGACTTGCACTGATTGGGGGTAGGCGGGGCACGACGGAACCGGGTTACCACAATGCACAGTACACAAGTTCCAAAATATCAAAGACGTGCAACACATCGACATATGAACCGTGCGCCAGTTTGACCAGTTCACCCAATACGATTATCAATTAGGTTCAAGCTGTTGACGCCATTGGTCCAGGCTTACTCCAAATCTAACCAATGACGTCAATGTTCCAAGTTTAGCTGAAAAAGGTAGACCAAAAGGGTCCAAGATTTTGGCAAATGTGAATTCATGATTTGAATTACCGGTATCATTTCAGAACGTATTGCATGAAAATCTATGGTATCATCACAGTTGTTGGAGGTCAGTTTTGCCAAAAGAACTTCAAAAATTACATCAGACCTGTAATTTTCTGCACAAATAACATCAGACCTGTTTATAAATATACACTTCTACTGTTTGTTCAGATGTCAGAGAGCAGCAGGTCATAACCGTGGATGCCACAGGCCCCGCCCTCCAAACACTAGCGCCAACCATTCCTATCAGTGCAGCCCTGCACCAAACGCAGGCCACCCTACCCGTCAACGTACAGGCATGTCCGCAGGTATGTTAACGACCGTCACAAGCTCAACACACTGATCGCTCACTAATTCACTGAGTGCCTTCTCCACCTCAAGATGCAAGATTTTAGAAATTATATTTGTCACATACAAGTAAATATAGTGAAATATTATTGCATCAAACTCCTAAGCAGTGCATGTGCCAAGAACATCACACTTAGAAAGCTAGGCTATAAACAAAATACTGGATAAATATATCCCAAAATATACAACACAGGTTAAAAGTGAACACTGCAAATACTTTAAATGGCACTAGTGCAAGGAAAAGAGTTTCTGACTCATTGTTCAAGGCTCTGATAGCTTGTAGGAAGAGACTCCTCCACAGAGAGCCTCATCATCGCTTTACCCCCGCTTAAAGTTGCTGACGCAAGAGAGCTTTGCCCAGCTGATGACGGGGATGATGGCCCAAGCGGGGTCCCTGGGCCAACCCCTGCTGATCCCCCTCAGCATGGCCGGGTCTCTGGGTGGCCAGGGGGGCCTGGCTGTGCTCACACTCCCCACCACCAATGTAGCTACGCTGCCCGGATTGACTGCAGCCACCACAGCCGGGAGCCTCCTCAAACTGCCCTTAGCAGGCCTTCAAGGTACTGCCGTTTGTTAGGTCGTTAGGTTACATGAGGATAATGATAATGGAATGGGATTAGATAAAGGGAGTGTTGATCAGTCATATAGGGCATGTAAGGTTATAAGAGGGGATATTAGGCATCAAAGTATATGTTTAAGTAAAAGTAGCTAATAAAGCTAATATAAATGAATGCAACACTCTCCATTCAGCAGCTGACCCCTACTCCTTTCTTACATCAAGACAAGTACATGTTATGTTTTGCCATTATGTTTTGCATATATACTTCTCTCTGATTTGATTGCTTAGCTGAACGTGTTTTATAATTGCTGATCCTGAGGTCTGCGTGATCTCTTTCCTCAACAATGACCGTTGGTTGTTCCTCTCCAAGCTGCGACCGTGCTCAACTCCCTGCAGCCTCAGCTGCAGACGACCGCCGCCACCTTGTTCCAGCCGCAGGCCCCCTCCCTGCAGCAGGTGACGTCTCAGCCCACGCAGGTGACCGGCACCCAGGTGACGGCGAGCCAGGTGGCCGCAGCCCAGATGGCCTCGGCGATCGCTACCACCATGGCTCAGCCCGGCATCTCCGTGGCGGCGCTGCAGACCGCCGGGCTCTCGCTCAACCCCGCCATTGTGAGTTTAGCATTTTTTTTACCTGCGATCAAGAAGTTGGTTGTAGACAGATTGAGGACGTTGTTTGAAGCATGTTAGGCGCGCAGCGTAATACGTGTTCCTCTGGTAGAGGTTGAGGACTATTAGGTTAACCGCGTTTTGTTGACCTGAGATTAATACGTTCGCCATCCGAAAAACGTGTTTTCCTGGACTGTCGCACCATCTCTTTTTGATTACAGCGCCAACATTGGTATCTAGTTTCCAGTCGCTAAGACCTCTGCATTGATAAACGAGTAAAGCTACGGTCGTTGATCATTTAACGTGTATCTTGTTTTTAGTTCAGCGCTGCATCCTTCGGAGCACAGCCCCAGTTCCTGAGTTCGCTCACCTCCACTCCCATCTTCACCACGGCCATGTCCAATATGACAGGCATCACCAGCCAGGTCATCACCAACGCTCAAGGACAGGTGGGTTTCAGCGGGCCATCTTCTACCTATGTTCTGCTTATGCTATGTGTGGAGGGATTATCGTGATTCAAGAGCCATTAAACACACATTATTATTCATTGTATGACATCTTTTACCAATGGTGGCTATTACTTATTACGGCTGTTACTAATGACGGCTGTTATAAGTCAATATTGGATTTTTTTGTACTTCAACACAATGGTGTAGTAAAAATTGTGTTCACACTATTAATTGAATAACAGGATATTAAACTTTTTATGAGTAATGCAAGTGAACAAGTATTTCATGTATTTTCTATTATTGGTTGGTTGAATTTTATATTAAAAAAAATCTAACGCTGTGATGGAAGAGGAGGCCAAGACTGTCATACTAACCAACCTGAATCATGTGCTCTTGCTCTCTAAAGGTCATCGGGACGCTCCCGCTCCTTCTGAACCCCGCATCTCTGGGCGGAGCTGCCACTCACACCCTCCCCCTGCAGGGGCTCCAGCTCCAGACCGTCGCCCCGCAGCTGCTGTTCAACGCCCAGGGCCAGATCGTGGCTACTCTCGGGGGAGGAGCCACCGCAGCCCCCATCGCTGCCGCCATGCTGCCTAAGGACTCTGCCGCGTCCGGCCTAAACAAGCCCAACATGCAGGTAGAATAGTTTAAATCAAAGTATGGCCGGTAACCTTTTTATCGATTTTTAAATTGGAAAATGGGACATGGTACAATGTCGATACACTGGCCCTGATAAAGGCATCCTTTTTTGAAGTGGTATGATGGGTTGCCTCTTCCCTTCTAGGCCTCGGTCACAACTGTCGCCCAGTCGCCAGTCATCATCGCCCCGCAGGCCTCTGTGAAGACGGCCGCCACGCCCATCCCCATCTCCTGTGCAGACATAGCAACAGTGGGCCAGCTTGTCAGCAGTATGAACACCTGCTCCCCCACGCCCAGCATAACTCCCATAGCAGGGTATTTATAACTGGACTCAATTCTACTGTTTCCCCCCCCCACCCCTCCTGCATAGAGCCCCAGCATGCGGTCAACAATGAGGAGGGCATTAATCTGGAGGAGATCCGAGAGTTTGCCAAGAATTTCAAGATCCGCCGGCTCTCCTTGGGGCTGACGCAGACACAAGTGGGGCAGGCCCTGACAGCCACGGAGGGTCCTGCGTACAGCCAATCAGCTATCTGCAGGTAAGCCCCACCCCCTCACCTGAATACAATGCATCCTCAAGCATGCATTATAATGCGTGTAGTCATTTAGATACATTTGATAGAAATATTTCATCTTTAATATAGAGGCCCTGCTGTCATTGAGATTAAACAGGGGTAATACTACATTTGAATGTTAAAAAGCAGTAATATGGGGTTTATAGTGAGGGCTGGATAGAAAGGCATTCATCTTGCATCTGTGTCGGGCTAAATGTATCCAAGGGCCAAGGTTTAATATATAACACAGGAGGACTGGGCTGCTCTTACACAGGGATGATTGTCCTGCAGCTTTTGTTTAGACACTTGGAATTACACACATCCATCTGTGGAGCCTGGGGTGTGATGCTGCAGTGTGTTGGTGATGCTGTGTCAGATTCACATTTTTATGTTAAACCCCATGATTCTGAATGAACCTAACTGAGGGGTTGTGAAACGGCAGATTCGAAAAGCTGGACATCACGCCTAAAAGTGCCCAGAAGCTGAAGCCGGTGTTGGAGCGCTGGCTGGCGGAGGCGGAGCTCTGGAACCAGAAAGGCCAGCAGAATCTGATGGAGTTCGTGGGCGGAGAGCCGTCCAAGAAGCGCAAGCGGCGCACCAGCTTCACGCCGCAGGCCATCGAGGTCCTCAACACTTACTTTGAGAAGAACGCCCTGCCCACGGGCCAGGAGATCACGGAGATTGCGCGGGAGCTCAACTACGACCGCGAGGTGGTGCGGGTGTGGTTCTGCAACCGGAGACAGACGCTGAAAAACACCAGCAAGATAAACGTCTTCCAGGTGCAGTAGTACACTCTCCTCCTTCTCCTTTCTGGGCCGAGGGAGCGCGGCGGTGAGCTGCTTGGACCTATACCAGGATGGCAGTGGGGAGGCGTTGAGGAGATGCAGATTGTATATAGCCACAGTATCTTGAGGTGAAAAAAATTGAAATTCTAAGAAAATAAAGGAAGAGACATAATGTGAGTGTCAAGAAGAGTATGCAAAAAAAAACATTTTTTAAGGTATGTATCGGTACGTTTGTGTCAAAGAGTCAGAATGCATGATTCTATATCATCAGATATGTTATTATTCTTCAATATATAGAATTGGCTATTATAACTTCTTTTTTTTTTACACTTTTAACCATTTTTAAGTGACCATGTAACCTATAAACTAAAGTGAGGAATCTTTGGATATAAACCGCCAGCCATTTTGAATTGTACAGCTGCTAATTTCTCATTTGTTTTATATATTCTGTATGATGTTTTAATGAAACTCAAGACAGCTTTCTGTTTCTTTTACCGCATTAACGGTTATCTTAAAGATCTAAAAGTGCGTCCGTTGTACATTTGATTTAGTTTTGAGGTAAACCAGGTGTAACCGTGAAATCTTGCCTTTTATAAAAGTGTTTATGGACTAATCTACATTTCACAACATGTCCTGGTTGATTTGTGCCAGATAAAAAAAAGCTATTCATAGTATGAGTTATGAATTAGGGAATATGAAGGGAAGTGAAATTAATGTTGAGCAAAATATTGTGGTTACAATTCTCTCTTTGAGAGAAGAATGAATCGGTTTCCTGTCTGCACGTACATTCTTTATAGTTGTGTGTATTGGAGACAAAAGAGAGGCAGTTTATTGTACCTCTATCAGTCCTTCCAATAATGCTTTGCACTTTAGTGGACTTTGGGACAAGCAAAATGGTTGCATATAGTATGTATGCATTCAGAATTTTTTACTTAACCACTTTGGAGAAATGTAGCAGCTACTGGTTAAAAAATACAATCAACATGATGCCAAATGTCATCTGCTAATGTTAACATTATGCATATCCATGAAATAATATACTGTATTTAGTATTCAATTTGACCTTTTTTCATCCCATGATTTTATTAAAATATAACACTATGCCTTCAACATTTTACAAACGTTATATACATTATTGTGAAATGGAATGGGTCTGCGAATCAAACACTAAACAGCCATCATCTAGAACTGATCTTGTTAATGTCAAGTTACAATATATTGGTTTGCGAAACCTTGTTGTTACAAAAAACGCTGTGTTGTCATTTTTGAACAAATAAAATATAAGATTCCTAGACTAATATTGTTATAGCTTTTGTTGTTTTTATACACCTACACCTACAGGCCCACGCACACACATTCACACGCTATAAGTTTTTGCGTCTACAGTATAGTTCTCCCGCCGGCCAGTAGAGGGCAGTAACGAGGCTTGACGTCCATCGCAGGTTACAAAATAGGAGTAAGCGGATATTGCGGGTTTGTAATAGAGAAGAAGAAAGATAAACAAACAAAAGAAATGTATATTCTTAATCCATGTTCCATGAGGGTGGATTTAATTGGTACTAATTGAATCGGCTTTTCATCGTCATAATCGTTTAGCTGTAAGGTAAACCCCATAAGGACACATAGACGGCCATAGGTTCACTTGAAGAGGGTCTGAGAGCTACGTTAGCATGCAGGATAGCGGCTAGCTCAGCGATTACGATAACCGAGCGAATAGCTGGACATGTTTATTTTAGTACGTGAGGAAGGAGTGCAACACGATGGCCTGAAGCCCTCACTTGGTTAGCCGCACTTCGCTCCTCCGAAGGTTGGTTATGTTTCTGTACTGTGCATGGTATAGGGGTACAGCCATAACAACCCTAACTGAGGTGTATCAAATGAAACGTGCACAAGCACTCTGAACTCAATTCATTCAGTTTGCCAACTCGGCAGAATATTGTGTGGAAGGGATCTTTTTACGGATTGGGGTTCCTACTATATGTATTGTATAATGTATAAATTGCCATCCAGTTAATGGAAACCTACAGGTTTGTTCTTTGATCCATTTCATGTCATTTGTCCGTTTTGGTTCAGATGTGTATTTAAGTTGCTCATGTCATAATTCAGTGTTTGACTTTCTCCACCGAAAGTTTGGCATTTATTTTAATACAGCTGGACATCTTCGCGGGACTTTAAACGGAATTGCTCCGTGAGCTTTAAGCGTCGTCACCATGGCGTGGGCACTAAAGTTGCCCCTGACTGATGAGGTGATCGAGTCCGGCTTGGTTCAGGACTTCGATGCGAGTCTCTCGGGCATTGGCCAAGAGCTGGGAGCAGGGGCATACAGTATGAGGTACTGCATGAATTCAGACAAACTTTCGTTTTATTCCTTGTAGAATTGTAGTTATAACTGTTTAAATGTATGCATTAAGTAGTAGTACATTGCCCACATTGATTAGTTATCAAGAGATAATTTTGTTTTGTGTATCAACCACATTTACTTGTGCTATTACAACCCATTCTAAACTTAAATACAGCATACAGGTCACAAAAATATGTATTCTAGGCAATGTATGAAATTGATAACTTTAATTATGCCTAAAAAATAACTAGCTAAAAAAATCGAATAGCTACATTGATTTATGCATGTATAATAACAGTGCAATGACTGCACTCATGTACTATCTTATGTCTATTTCATTTGATTTTCAGAAAAATATTGGTTTAAGCCTAATAATCATCTCTTAAATGTGAATCTCCTATTCCAATCTCCCTTACTGAAAATGTATTCACTTTGATAAATGTATATCCAATTTAACCTACTTTTAATAATGGCCCTTCTAACAGATGGCTGAAGTTTGGCGATTGTGTGTGCAATTAAATACAATTTTGCTGAGTCAGGCGTAGTGCTTGGAAAAGAAAACACTCTGTGTCCTTGTTGATTTAGCGAGTGCACCATTACATGACCCACCGAAGCCTGCAAAGAGCCACTTCATTGCTGAAATTCTTGGGTTGAGAGGAGAAACGGGATCCACAGACTGGAGACCGTGGTATTGGCTGGTGTCGTCCAACTTGCTTTCATTGGAATTGATGAATTTCTAGCTGAGAACACCCTGCAAGACAGTGTGAATTTTCGACAATGCACTAATGCAACTAATGTGTGGTTTAAGTGTGCCTAGTTGTATCCAACTAGATGGGTAAAGCTCTGATGCCCCTCAGCCAAACACTAGAATGCATGTAGAATGAACCCAACGGAAATAATTTCTGAAAAGATTAAAACGCTAAATGCTATTTTCTTTGGTTGTTTCAGCGACGTGCTCGCTCTGCCCATCTTCAAGCAGGAGGAGTCCAACCTGCCCCCGGATAATGAAAACAAGATCCTGCCCTTCCAGTATGTTCTGTGTGCAGCTACCTCGCCGGCCATCAAGCTGCATGACGAAACACTCACCTACCTCAACCAAGGTCAGTGCCCGACTCGCACCCGGCGCCGGCCACATGATGGACAGCACGACTGATAGCATTTACCGAATGTATCTCAACATTATTGGAAAGACCCGGGCACATTAACGTCTAATAACAATAACGTGTTGACTGGTTGTTGCAGGACAGTCTTATGAAATTCGAATGCTTGACAATCGGAAAATCGGGGAGCTTCCTGAAATCACCAGTAAGATGGTGAAGGTAAGCCTCCAACCTAGTAGTTCACTTAAGACCTATCAGGTGATCATATAAATATATTCATATCATGATACGATGATCAGCTCAGATTTGACCAAACTTGTAGTTGCAATGTTTTTGCTGGTCATAAGGGCTGCGTCAGTACGTTTACATGCACATCTTAATCCGATTAAGGCCATAGTTCGACAATGCTCCTCAATTGGTCAACTGCAAATTGTCCCGAGTATCCATGGCGGTGAGAAAATCGATTCATTGGCCGGAGCATTTCTTACCCCGGTGCGATGGGTGGCGCTGTGCCCATTTCAACTTGTAGTAATAGAGCCACCGGTTGACCTCTTAACGTCAGTAACAACAAACTCAGGCGGCCGCAGCATTCGAGAAAGATAGTTTCAGTAGACTGCTGTCAGTTCACTTCGGGTCCATGTCATTTCTCCGACGCTTCATTGTTCCGACCTCTCGGTCATATGCAGACTCTTCAGAGAGACAAAGCCAAAGTTCCTTTACCCCAATTCCTTCTCTACCATGGCCGAGGTAACCCTCACTACGAGTATTTACTTGTTGCTGAGTCGGAGAGCCTGACGTAGCCTTTAAGATTCATAATATCAGAGAATATCCCCGTCAGTTCGGCCGCGGCGCAATGAATGAATAAAGATCGTAAAAAAAGATTTTAATTTGACAGATGTGCCCGAAGTTACTACTTTACAACCTCGTTGATGACCAACGTTTAGAAAGACATGTAGGCCTACTTTTAATTCAGCCTTTGGTGAAATCGAAGTGTTACGTTTCCTGCTGTCGGCTCCCAGACCGTAGTCGAGGAGCACAGGAGAGACGTTCCCTCCAGGGCCGATGTTCTCTCGGGGGTTTGACCGGCAGTGGGTCTGCTTATAGGTCGGAATGAAGCAGCCGCCCATTATTGACAGGCTGGGTACTTTATTCGTAGTTCCACTACTAATAAAGTCTTTTGCAAAGACACAAGTCTTTTGTCTTTTGCAAAGACACAAGCGGACTCGTTCATTCACTAAACTGACACGCGCAACCGCTCGCTCTCCTCGCTCGTCCTCTCACTCGCTGAAGTCACTCACACGCACACACACTGCCATTCTCGCGCACACACATACGCCGCTCTCGTAACAGAGGCATAGTTTGTACTGGATGCATGTTGATGATGATACACTTCTTATAGGGGGTAGCTACATTTGCACAACACCGGCTTCCGTCATCGTCTTCGCCACCTTTTTAAATAAATTGCCGTCTCTCGTTTTCCGACGGCGACAACATATACTTCCGGATCACGGCCGGGACAAGTCTCGAGCATGCGCAGAACGCATAGTCCGACTCCATGCGGTCCGACCCGCTACATGCACGCTTAATTCAACTAACAATCGAATAATCTAGGTGTCTTAATTCGACTATGAGTACCTCGATTCGATTATAGTTTGACTAAGGTGTTTACATGCATCTTAATAATCCAATCATATTTGGACTAACCCAATAATTCGATTTTCTTGAGGGTCATGTAAACGCAGTGTGGTAGTGCTTGGTCAACGGTCAATTTCACAGTGAAAATGGAGAAACGTGTGCTAAGCAGGTCTGCAAAGCGTAAACGAAAGAAAGAAAAATACACTAAAAATACTGCCCCGGTACAACAAAAACTGTCCATTTTTTAACTTGTTAATTCATTAAAGAAAGTCATTAGGGGCTTTAAAAGTCATGATATTAACCTGACAGATTCCATGTTCTGCCGTTAAGACGAGCGGCTGGCACTATGCATGCCCGCAGCCGCGGGGTTAGTCTCTCTCTCTCTCTCTCTCTCTCTCTCTCTCTCTCTCTCTCTCTCTCAACCAAACTCGGTGTGCTAGTGCGTGTATTTGGGTGTTGGTAGGGGTCCATGGCTGGTTTGTGTC
>OOFH01014568.1:4987-15668 GCA_900323355.1 Merlangius merlangus
TTATAATGTTAGTGGTTAGATCAAAAAAAAAGGGCAAAAACTGAAATCTGAGAAGGTTATCCTTACGGTTGATAGAGATGCAATCACCTCTGTGCATCCTCTATAAACTCAGCAGCCCCAATCGAAAATAATTTACCAGAAGCAATTTTCATCTCATGTCCACACTAGCCAACGGACTCTGATGCCCTTGACCCGTCCACCAACTGGCCAGAGCCAAGTTCGGCAGTACATCCTTCGGCCAGCGAATCTGTCAGTTTTTCCAAGAAAGAAACCAGGACTGATTCCACCCCAACTGTCTCGCTCTTAGAACCCTCCATTCTCATTTGGCAGATGATATCTAAAAGCAGTCGTCGACATTGACTGTTGCCCGCTTACCCGGGGCAGGTGAACTCTGTGATCGGGCAACTAAAATGTGACATGTAGATGCCCGTTCGGGCAAGTGATTTTTTTTGGTTGAAAATACACTAAATTGACAAAATAAACGTCCTCCTATATCGCGGAGGCGGAGCATTCTACAGCGCTGTGCGGCGGTTTTCGGCCAAACAGAATAAAAAGAAACGTAACAATAATTTCCCCTGTCACCTCCGGCGTATAGACAACGCCATATACGTAAGATAAGAAAAAATAAGTCACGTTATGTTCCTTTAGCCTCCGAAAACTGGCCAAGTGCCAGGTAAATATAACGCAAATAAAAGAAAGACAGCTGAAAACGAGACGCCGTCGGGATACGAAACTATACCACGGTCACTTGCCAAAGAAAATAAATTAAGACCATTTCATTTATATTTTCATGCGTTTTACAATCCAAATATAAAGTTTTTCATAAGCCACAACTTTGTTTCCCTGGTAACGCCGGAGGGTTTGCCTAACAATTACCCTCCCGTAAGGAGTGAGCAACGGAAACGTTGTTCACTCCTCCAGTAAATAGGATGCACCTTAGCTACGACTTGGCAACGGGAGGTATTCTAGTCCGCTCAGCTATGAGCCAGAGAGCTAACGTTATGCATTGTTGTACATATTTATAATTCGAAATTCGTCCCAGCCTTTATACCACAGATTCTCTAGGGTCTATAGCACATAACTGCGTTGTCTGATGACAGTTTAATTCATTTTTCACAATTTATCAGCTCTTGTTTTGAAGACCGAATCACCGCGCCATTCGTTTCAATGGGAATCGCGACGGTCTATACTTTCAACATAAAGTGTACATATTTATAATTTGAAATTCGTCCCAACCTATATTCCACAGATACTATAGGGTCTATAGCATATAGGTAACGGATAATGCAGGGCTGGCGCTAGGCATAGGCGGACTAGGCGATACTGTGTGCCAACGTAGTTATTACACATTTTATACTTCACTGTGTGACTGTTGTTACAATTACAGTAAAGGAATTATATTCTATATATAAATAACAACTGTCCATCTACTGTCATACATTCTGATGGGTCACAGGCTTCAGTGTAAAACTGTAACCATTTAGTTCAAGTTTATTTTTTGTCAAGGCTTAATTATTAACCATGTTGATGTTATTATTGCAGTACATCCTCTCTATATATATATTGGCACAAAGTCCTTCCGGCACAATATTTTAGCGGCTCATGGCAAGAGCAAAAGGCAAGAGCACTGTGCCGTTGTCGCCAGAGGAACAGAAACACCCATGCCTGCTGTCATCGAAGGACTGCAGAAGACGCTCTGTGTCTAAAAATGACAAACATTATGCATGCTGCATATTATGTAGCAAAACAAGAAGTGCCCTTTACCCACTTTTCAACCCTTAATGGCCTGATCAACAGGACTGGAGGAAGACTTCCAGGCTGTAAAATAAAATACACTTCAGTCCAATTTTCAGGTTCATCCTAGACTTTTACGATATGGAGAGGGAAAAGTTGCCGGATAAAATTAAAAAGGCCATATACTTTTCAATTCTCATTGATGGGGCAACAGACAGCGCTACATTAGAGAATGAACTCATTTATGTTCGCTTTCAAGCAACGGATGGGCCAGTCAATGCCTACTTGTCTATCCAAGACGTTAAACATGGCAATGCAAATGGAATCCATGCAGGTACTATAGGGATGAAATGAAATACTGCTGATAAATCGAAAATTCTCCTTTTAAGCTATCTATTTCATGTAAAATACATTTGTATATGAAATATGCTAGTCAAGTAAAATTGCCTTGCATAATGTTTATCTAATGATTTACATTTTTCTTTTTTTGTTCAGCTTTTGAGGTAGCTGGCATTATTGATTGGAAGGAGAAATTGGTTGGGTTGGCAGCAATGGGGCAGCTGTGAATGTGGGCTGCAGAAATGGCGTTGCAGCGCTTCTGCAGAAGGAACTCAACCACTCCCTCATCTCAATCCACTGTGTTGCCTACAGATTAGAGCTTGGCATCGTAAAAGCCACAAAAAGATGGAGCAAATGCAGACAATGCTTAAAAACCTGTACGATCAGTACCACTACTCCCCCAAGGCTGTCAGAGAGCTCAGAATGATTGCAGAGGCACTTGAAGAAAAGGTGTTGAAGCCATCAAATCCACATGGCGCCCGCTGGCTTCCCTATGTGCATCGTGCAATCAAGGTCAGTACTTTAGTAAATTATTAAACATAACCTGTTAAGTTAATCCTCTTGTTTATAATTTGACCAATAGAAAATGGTGCAATACAGTAATGATAATATCTTTTACAGATTGTGTGTGACAGCTATCCTGTACTGAATGAACATTTTGAAGACATGGCGTCTGTGGAGAGGTTCCCTAAGCCTACAGCTGCAGTTCTCGGCAGGGCCAAACAGGTCCTTTCCTACCAAAAAAGGTGCAATAATTTGCTCTTCCTCCACTTCATGTGTGATGTTTTTAACCACCTTGCCACCTTGAGCAAAATGTTCCAAAAAGATGACCTGACTGTGTGTCAAGCAGTTGAGAGCCAGGAGGCCCATTTCAGGGAACTCACTTCCTCAAGGGTAGACATGGGTCCCCAAATGGCCAAGGTCGACCAGGCCATAAAGGAGACTGGCGTGTATAAAGGAGTGAGGTTCCAGAATCCAACCCACAACACGCTTGAAGCAGAGGATCGAGGTGATTGGTCAGAAAAATTGATCTGTGTGTGATTTGGATTGATTGATTAACCTTTACAGTAAATAAGTAATGATTCACATTAACATTTCCTGTTAACAGATTTGATCATCAATCATTTGGAAGAGAGGCTGAAGGATCTGCAGCAAGGGGGCATGGTTGCAAAGTTTAGGGCCTTTGACCCATAGTCCTGGCCAGCATGCAATCGTACTGACCCAGTTGAAAGTAAGAGGTTCAGGCAGTGTAGTGTCGAAGAGATGAGGGAGATGGCCACGTTCTATCAGCAGCTATTGAGACAAGCTGGCATTGAAGTCGATGAGGTTTTAGCAGAGTACAACCACTATAAGATCTTTGCCAAGGGACGAGCAGCAGTGCCGATGAGGGAGCTCTTCATGAGTGTCTTGCAGTCAGGTGTGAATATAGAGTGTAGAATGTGTGACAGATTAGTAAAGTGCCAAATCATACAAGTTATCTTAGGAGACTTTTCATATTGAGCAGTTCAACACTGTTCATCTTTAAATATTATTTAAAAAACAACAACTGGGAGTCAGGTGTGTGACAAATGTTTTGAGATACTGCCAAGTAGTTTAGAATTTTTTATGGTTACATTTTTTTAAATGTATATGAAATTCTAATTTCTGTGTTTCAGAGGAAAGGCGAGAACGTTTCAAGAGCTTGGCACCCCTCAAGGAGGTGTACCTGATCCTGCCAGTAAACACGACAGTGTGTGAGCGGGGCTTTTTCGACAATGAAGAGAGCTCGATCCCTCCGCTCAACTACCTCAGCTGGACGTCTGGTACCGCCATCGCTAAGAGCTAGCAAAGGTCGATCAGCAAAGTCACAACTTTTCTCGGTTTTGGGACCTCAGTGGTGGAACGAGCTCCCTGCCGTTCTCAGGACCGCAGAGTCGCTCACTATCTTCCGAAAAAGACTCACCTGTTCAGAGTCCACCTCGACTCTGCACAGCCACCCTCCCTCTTCTGGCCACCATTGTACATTGTATTGTATTGTGTTGTACTGTATTATAGTAGTAGTATATAGTATAGTAGTAGTAACCTGTGTAGCAACTGCATTAGCTGCTATCATTGCTGTAACACAGGGAATTGGTTAGCCTAGCGATTGTTGTACTTGCACTTGGTTCTATGAACATCGTTACTGTACCGACAGCGATATATTGTTGCACTTCTTATGATAAATGTACTTATTGTAAGTCGCTTTGGATAAAAGTATCTGCTAAATGCCCTAAATGTAACTGCTAATGTAAGAGAGTGAAGACTGAAGGCAGGTCAAGACTTTCCTCTCTTCAGCTGCAGAGACTGATGTTCCTGTCAGTGGAGGGCCCCCCACTGGATAAGTTTGAAGCCGAAGCTGCAGTTCACAGGTGGTGGACAACCTGCCAAAGACAGCGTCAGCCAGGGTTCAACCCCTGGGTGTTTAGGCAGGGCTCAGAGAATGAAATTGATATTTGAAGCCCTAGTCCACATTCAATCCAGACAATTCTGTTTTGCATAATATATCAGTTTGTTTGGTACTAGAACTGCAACCATTAGCTAAAGTTAATCTACAATGAATTTGATACACTGTTCATTGTCTTTTTTTCCCCATCACAAATGGTTATGTAGTTTAAGTAAAGACCGCGACTTCAAGCTGGTCTCACCAGGCTAGGTTTCCTCGGTTCAGAGAATGAAATACATTTTGAGGCCCTTCCTTCTGTTGGGCTAGGTGGTTTGACAGATTTGCAGACTATAATTGTTATGTTTTGTATTTACATTATAATAAATTATTTTAAAATTCAACAAATACCTGTTTTATATATACCTGTTTTTTCTACATTTTCTTAATAGGCCTATGTTTTCCATTTTGGGCAAGTATATTTTGCTATTGGGCAAGTAAAACAATACAGGCTTAAAATGCTTAATGTCAAGGCCTGAAAAGGGTTGTTTAAACCATGGAGGAAAGCCGGTGGAGCCAAAAGGTTTGCTCTATCCAGAGTGTTTCTGACTACAACTATGTGCAGGGGTCTCATAAGTCCATCGAAGTCCTCGATGAAGCTGAAGGTAGGATTGAAGAAGCAGAGACAGCACTACTGGCTATGGGCAGGCTGATGAAAAAGCCTGACTAACCCCAAATTTCCTCAGCTGACAGAGGTAGTATAATCTCTGATGGGCTTTGGAAATGATGAGACTGATGTTCGGGTTCCATGATAGGGGCTGGTGGATAGTGGTGCCTAAGAAACGGAAGGAGGAGACCCACTCCACAACCTGGCCATTAATCGAGATGGGAAGGTGCTGGCCTGCCTTTTTCCAACTATCTTTCCTACTAGTCAACTATGAGTTCTTTGGTTTTGGTTGTATTGAGGATTAGGTTATTGTCTTCACACCACTGCACCAGCTCACTCCGGTAGGTAGATATCTCCCCATCAGATATGAGGCCTATGACAGTGGTGTCATCTGCAAACTTTAGCATTTTGACAGATACAGAATTTGATGTACAATTGTTGGGGTAAAGAGAAAATAAAGTTGACAAGACACACCCTTGTGTGTCTTGACCAAGGGTTCTGAACACCCAGTGTTCAGAATCCTTGGTGATGAGACATTATTCTGGATTTTAACACACTATTTTCTACAGGACAGGAAGTTTCAGATCGACTGACAAAGTAGAGCATTAACTCCTGCGGCCAGGAGAAAGTTGTACAGTTTGACAGGAATGATGGTATTAAAGCTGAGCTAAAATCAATAAACAGTACACTGGCATAGGTGGACTTAGTGTTCAGATGTTGCAGAATGAAATGTGTGCAAAGTGAAACTGCATCGTCCACTCCCCTATTAGCCCTGTAGGCAAATTGTGTGTGAGGGTCTAGCGTCATGTGCATCAAGTACCTACAAACTAGGCGCTCAAGGACCTTCATAACAACAGAAGTAAGTGCAACAGGTCTATAATCATTAAGGCAGGTTATGTTACTTTTCTTGGGCACTGGAAAGGTCATAGCTGATTTAAAACATGCAGGTACCGTTGCTGTGTGCCGTGTTAAGAGACCAGTTGAAGATGTAAGTGAGTATGGAAGCAAGCTGGTCTGCACAACTCTTTAGTGTAGCCGGTGTCACACCATCAGGCCCTGCTGCTTTGTTGATGTTCTGATGCCGTAGCAGTCTACGGACATCATGCTCTGGGATGGAAAAGGGGAAGTGCCCATCCCACAGTGGGTGCGGGAGAGCACTTGTCTGGGCACCGTTGTTCTTAAAACGGCAGAAAGTCATTAAGTCGCTCTGGCAGGGAGGAGTGACACTCAAGAACGTGAGGTTTTGTCTTGCAGTCAGTGTGGACACTGTTAATGTTCTGATCTTGGAGTTTGTTTTCAAGTTTGACTCTGTAGTTGGCTTTAGCTGTATTAACTGCCTTCCGGAGTTTGCATTTAAGAAGTATGCATTGCTCTTTGTCCCCACATTTGAAAGCGCCATTTTGGAGTTGGGCTTAATCTTACATTTAAATAATAAATATGCTAATCATTCAAATGCTTTGGTGCCCCCTCCGGCACTTGCCCTATTCACAGCGTGCGTGTGTACATAGTGGTGGGTGAATGCCCTCAGGTACGGAACTGGCTTCTCTGTCCTCCAGTTTGATCACCTCTATTGTTTATCAATCTTATTTGCTTGTCCTGTAATCTGGTACTAGTACTAGTGTAGTGTCAATAATAATGTTCAACGTTGTACACCGATACATGAATTCACGGCTTTAGTCAGTTAGGGACCTGGCCCATCTTATATGTCTGTACCTCCTGAAGCAGTACTGCCTCTCTGGCTTGGTCAGCCCCTCCAGGTCCCCGCTGCATTTACAGCTAAGGAACACTCCCAGACCAAAGAGAGAAAATAGTATTTTTAAAATATATGTACTCAAACACACACATGATGAAAGTTACCTGGTTACCTACCAATGTTTAATCATCCATTTTGGCAAAGCAATGTTTGACTGATATTACATGCTAACTGTAAGCTGCAAAACCTGCAAACAATACATTTAAAGCCAGCTAAAATAGCAATTAAGTTGGACAGCATTATTTGAAAACAAAGGCTATAAAAGGCAACACACACACACACACACACACACACACACACACACACACACACACACACACACACACACACACACACACACACACACACAGCTTAGCATAGCATAGCATAAAACATAACACGACACATCATTGCATGACATAACATAGCACAACATAACACAACATGGCATGAAGCCTGGCATGAAGCCTAGGGAGCCTAGGTTGAAGGGAGCGTTGCCAGCAGCCATGCATTCTCATCATATAAGTTGCCATCTGTCATCCTATGTAAGATCTTCCGCAGCCATATACAGGGAACATTCCTATAGGTGTTTTCCGCCTTTGATTATCTGATAAAGAGTCTGCTGAATGTAAATGGGAGACTCTCTCCTTGGAACTAGGATGTGTTGGGAAGTGCGGGAAGTCATTTGTTTCGGTGTGTGTTAAGATTTGCATTCAGCGTGTGTGTGTGCCTTGTGTGTGTGTGTGAGAGTGCATTTTTGCTTGTTTTTGTGCATTTGTGCGTGCTCATGTGCGTACTCGGGTCTGTTTACCTGCACGTGTACACGTGGCTCTTGCGTATGGAGCGTCTGAAGAAGCCCTTGCAGCCGTCACAGCTAGACGCCCCGTAGTGCTTCCCGGTCGCCTTGTCCCCACAGATGGCACAGTTGGGGTTCAGACCGTCAGGCCCGGCCAGGCACGGTTCGGCTGGCATGCTTTCTGCAACACACATGAAGAAGAATAATCACTGTTTTGCATTTAATTTAGCATTAATTAAAGCGTAGTATCGTTTAGCAGAAGGTGTTGGACTGTAGTGACATAACAAGGGAATTCAGATTCAGGAGCAGGTAGAGGGGTAGTTGCCTACCAGACGACTATGCCTACATGAAGGTTGTGGGCACGGTTGGGGAAAAAGCCGTTCAATTTCGGTCGGTGGTTTGCTAGATATATTTAATATTTTGTTTGTTCGTTTAATCAGCCTGTATTAAATGGATCTGAAAAAAAGGGTGGGCCCTCAACAACTGTGGCTGTTGATTTGATGAAGAGTGCAAGAGCGCAAGATAGATATTACAGTGATGTGATTGTGCTCCGACAATGCAGACACACCCATGTGGTCTCATTGTTCTCCTGATTAAATGCCATCTTTGATTCCAATCATTTGCTCCTTAATCTCTCTCAACTTGGCCTGACTGGCCATCAACGAGTGTATCACTAACTCCAAGTGCGTCCACTACAAGGGTGGATTACCACCAACATCGTAATGTAGGCTGTAGGGTGAGGATGTGTAAATACCTTAATACTAAGGGTAAACTGGGTTGTTATTTGACCCCGTCCTCTGGGTTAATGCATGTCAAAAGTTAAATCCCTTTATCAATCCTAATAAATCAGTTGAGGGTTGTATATGTGTTATCGTGGTCAGCCTAACAAAACAGTCGAAAGATCAACTTCAACAGTACGGTAATAGGAACCTTAAAGCGGGACGAAACCTTTTGTTTGACAAAAAATTGTATTGTATTACAAATTGTATTTATTAAATGGACATGATCCTCAGCTTCTCTGTAAATACATGAGACTACAGAGCTGCAGCAAGCCCACATAGACGCTTCAAGTGGCAACTGTAAAGTTTAATTCTAAAGAACATCTTTCTCTGTGAAAGGACAAAGACATGGTCGCTTGAAATTTGCAACAAACAACCGGATCCTGTTTAATTCAGGAACAAACTTGTTCTCATGTCTGGTTTTCTGCAGCTACATTGCTGCTAAATGAGTGTTGAACACTGTGATACATTCATCAGATAGTTCTCAGTTGTTCTTATGTACTCTGTATCTGTACAATGCATCTGTATCCTGTGTATCTGTATCTGTTTCTATCAAATAAACCATAAAAAATAAAAAACTGAAAACTAAAAAATGTTTAACATATTATTAGAATTGGTATAAAGTAATTACTTCATCTGTTATTCACCTGAGGCCTGGGTGTGTGTGCGTGCGTGTGAGTGGGATATCTTTGGAACAATTCCGTCTTGGTATCATTTCTTAGCTGCCGTAAATGCCCCTCCCTCCCCTCATCCACCACAGACAGTGCAAGGAATTAAATCAGTGAATGTTTGACTAGTTTTCTATCCCATTGTTAAAAGCACTGTGTTGCCGTTGCTATAGTAGATACCCCTTTACTGCTCCAAAGCTGCAGGGATCTCCTCCCTGCCCAAATGACACACACCTGACTAGTTTAGGGTTGATCTATTGCTAATCGCCATGGAAACTGTAGCTTGACAAATCAACACTACAGTCCAGAGTCATGTTTGGCCATAAAGGCAACGATCACTGTTTCATGAAAAGAAAATGATGGCAGCATGCCAAAAAAAAGCACACAAAAAACAAGTTATACACTATTGGTCACTATCTGTGGAGGATCCTTTGCAGACCTTGTGAGAATTATAACGTTTTCTTTTTTTTTTGTTAATGATTGTTATTCTTCTATGCTGTTATCAGGAGCGGGTTATCATCTTTGAGTGTGTTATCATCCATACGTGTGCGTTATCTGTCAGGGCTAATTGCTGTTGTTAATGCCTCTCCTGTGAGTAGAAGTATAATATATTGGCAGTGTAATCCTTTCAATGTTGCAAGATGCCCACACGATATGACTTATGCTTCATTATACTGCCAATACATCATCAAGGTACTTTTAGCACTACAGCACCTCATCAGAAATATTTGTGTTCTTAATGCAGAGTTATACATGCTTATAGGCCTACCTCTTCATGTTTCAATTATGTTGAAACTACTACATTGGATTGGCTTGAATATTCCATTGCACGCAAATCATTATACGTCTCAAATTCGTACAAACGTCATCAAACTGCTAATAAACCATCATTCAAGCATTCGCTGTGTGTGTGTGTGTGTGTGTGTGTGTGTGTGTGTGTGTGTGTGTGTGTGTGTGTGCTCTGCTACTTACCGCCTCCACCGTACAGGACCTCTGTGCTCTCAAAGCCCAGCGTGTTAAAGGATGGATCAAGGCCTTCACAGTAGTTGGCTACTTCCATTTCTAACAGAGATTTACTCGGAGTACCGGCAAAGTACTTCATTCCTTTACACACACTCGCTCTCTCCTGACACACACTCTCTCTCTGTCTCTTTCTCTCTCTCTCCTGACAAAACTCAGGATGTTTGTTTGGTCTTTTCTACCTCCTAACCTCTGATCTTTTCCCGTCTTGGTTGATCTTGTCTCGGTTCTCCCTCTCCCTACCTGTGATCCTCTTCGCTCAGTAAGTGCTCCTCACGGACATGACAATGCACAGAGAGGGATCCCAGGTATACAGGGTGGACAACCTCTCCTTATTGGTCCATGGAGTGTGGGGGGGCGGAGCCAAGACAGGAGCCATCTCACCTCTCACTGGGATGGACAGATTTAGTTGAAGATGTACTTTTTTTTATGCCACCCTGGAAATCAGATAATGTAGCATAACACACACTGAATGTAATCAAAGTGTGTGTGTGTGTGTGTGCGTTATTTCTTTAAGTTGGTGTATTTGCACGTGTGTGTGTGTGCGC
>OOFH01014665.1:3030-13720 GCA_900323355.1 Merlangius merlangus
ATTTTCATATATGTAGCGGTGAGAGAGGGTTCATCACTACTTAAGAGGCTTTTCCTTATTATTTGATCGTGACTATGTTTTGTTTATGAATGCATCTTGAGTTGAAAAAATGAAAACATATTAAATACTTAAACAGCATCTTATGTGAATTGGGCTTCATGCACGCTGCATCATCACAAACCAAGATTTTGGAATGTCATGTCAAAGTCATTCTTTCAAGACAAATGACAGTTCATCACTTGAGTCGGAAATAATTGAAAAGCCTTTTTGGCAACTTGGTAGCTTCATAAAGTTTGTGCAAAGTGGATCTGAGTAAAAAAAAAAAAAAGGCACACTTCCATGTGCACACGGCCTCACCGGTAGTACGCCAGCTGGAGCCCAATCTGAATGAAGGCGTCTGGGCTCATCTTGAAGGACTTGGGGATGTTCTTCCCAAAGTGTTTGAACACCAGCATTTTGAGGTCTAGCTGTTTGACCATCCTGGGAGGAAATGAATAAACATTATTCAGGAGCCTCCTTTGCCACGGGGCCTTCCGCTGCATAACCAAATGCAATTCTAAAATTCTATTTTAAACATTGATTTTAACCTACGACTGTGTAAAAAAAAAGAAAGAAAAGAGATTTAGTAGGTAAGATTGATCAGCTGAAATTTGAGTGTAATCTGTTAGAAATACTATAAGGGTCAGTGGTGAGTGAAGTGAGCGAGTGAAATATCTGTTCTGATGGACCCCTCTGTAGGGGCCCCTGGCTAACTGATTACCAACCAGGGCATCTCTTCCTTACCTGTCCCCGTCTTCTGTCAATCATCTTTGTGCACACAAATATATCCCTGTTCTGCTCTCTCTCTCTCCTTACCATACTCAATTGTACCTACAGCACGTTTTACATCATACATTGTATGAACCGACACCCAAATCTAACTTTCTATCAGCGAGAATGTCGATGACAGTTGGGACAGAGAGGAGGGCCCATCTCACGTGTTGAGGTGGAGCTTGGCCTCCTCGATGTGTCTCCGGGTGTCCGGCGTGATGTTGAAGTGTAGCTTGCGGGGCGCAGGCAGGGGAGATGTGGGAGAGTGGGCCATGTCCGCCTTCTTCCTGTGAAGCAACGCGTTCATATTGACAACTCACTCGTGGTCTTTTATAGGCTGAGAGAAGGTCATGAGTTTTACCAATTATATCCGATCTACCGAAACGTAGTCCCCCAAATCAGACTTTAGATGAATAATCTAACGTCTGAGTATTGCTTAACATTTTTGGCTAAGAGTGAACATGAACTCGTAAGCCTTTCCCCGTGGGAACACACAACCTGGCCGGAAAATGACGAAGATGTAAGATAATGTAAAGGTGGTTTGTAAAATGTATGTAAAGGTTTTAAATCAACACTCTGTAGATTAGCCACTGCATCAAAATCCCCTCACAAAACAGGAAACAAACTCCTGTTCTACCAACCAGTTTGTGAATGTCCTACACTGTTCCAAACTCAAATGTGTGTTGCTCCATCTGGGAAGTAATTGGCTGATCCAAGAGGGCCTCTAGTATATATAGTGTAATGCCACTGTGTGTGACGTTTTTCTAAAAAAGCTTCTAAAGGAGCTCAAAAATAAGGATCACAAAGTTGGTCTTAGCGGTAACCGTGTGGATAACACCTCCCACCTCCTAGTAGTACTCTCTAAACCAAGAGTAGGGGTTCCCTTAAATCAATCTTTTATTTTACAACATTATAGTATGGATTAAGGACTTGACTCACATGCATTCTTCAACATGGTCGATCAGGGCCACTATAGGCGGGCCTTCTGCAGGGGCGTGCTCATAGTTGAGGCCAAACATGCCGTCCTCTCCAAGGATAAACTGGCAGAACAAAACCATTAACCAGGGAGTTATGGTACAATGCATGAGGTTAGAGCGACTGTGCCGATGTGAGAACACAACAAGTAGACCCTGTTCAGGTGGGATTTCCAGGTTAGCATAAACTCAATTGTTTATTAAAACTAAACAGTTTAGAAAAACTAAAACTGTTTAGCATTACTAAACTGTTAAGCATGTCTATCTTAGTCGAGATCCTTCCAATTGAAGCAAGCATTAAAACTTAACAGTGTGAGAGAACAAAGTGCTAGCTTACATGAGGAGGATAGAGCAAAATGGCAATTGGTGAGTATAAGCCAAAATTGTATTGCTCTATGAAATGGGATGGTCATGAGGTTTTTGAACATGCATGTGGGTCTGAAATCTAAGATTCACTCTTTTTACCCGCATTAGTGAAAACATTTTACCAGCCAAGCAATTGTTTTTAATATGACGAATTTCTACCTGCCATATGGTCAAATCTATCTGCAATTGGCTGGTAGCAGGTGTTCATTTGGGGTGTGTGTGTGTGTGTGCGTGTGTGCGCGTGTGTGTTTGTGTGTGTGCGTGCATGCATGCGTGCGTGCGTGCGTGCGTGTGTGTGTGTGAGCGTGCTTTCTCACCTGCAGTGTTTTGTCGAACCACCGATTGCCACTGTTCAGATGGCTGCCTCCCCCATGGAGCATCTGTTGCGCCGCGCCACTGTGGTACGTCTCACCCGATGCATGCTGGGACATGGAGTCCAGACTCAGTGTGAAAATGCTCCTCTGGATGGCTTCCACAGATTCCTTGTTTGTCGGATCTGGACGTGAAAAGAAAAATGTATCATATCGTCTTCTGATAATATTGCACAATAAGACAAATCTGATTAATGATTAAAAGCTGGGAATTATTTCTACCTTTTCCGTTTCATAACGTAATTAGTCAACAAAAACAAATGTCCAACCTATTTAGACGGTGCTCAAAGAGGCTTTGAACAAACAAAACACCTGATAGTGAACAGATTATAAACCTCTATTGAACAGTCTGGAAGTAAAAGACTGTTAAGCTTCAGAAGCGCTGTCTGGACAATCTGATAAAGTATTCCTGTTCCCATTCACGTTTGGTTCCCCACAAGTCGGTTTTCCCAGCAGTACTGCTGACGATACCACCCGGGATCGCTCCAGCCTGAATGCACGTCAATAAAGAACTCTCCCTGACAAGCAGACAGTTCTGAACACAGTGGATCAACGCTGCCTCCTACGCCGACTCTTCATATGGAAGCTACCCCGGAATAAACATCAGCGGGCTCCGGTCGCTGGTGTGTCTTTGCATACTGCCGTGCCGGACTAGCGCTCAGCTTACCATTGATGAGTTCCAGGTAAGCCTTGCCCCAGACGTTGCGGTCCTGAGAGGTGAGGATCCCCACGGGCTCCTCGCTGCTCTGCGGTGAGGCGTCGCAGATCTTCTGCAGCTGGGCGAGCAGCTGGTCCTCGGTGAGTGGCGAGCCGTCACTGTTGTACACATCCAGAGTGAAGAACTGATTCACAGAACAGGGATGGAGGGAGATGACGAGATTGTTTAATAACATTCAGATATCAACTAAGACACTTTAAAGAAATAACATTTTCAAGAACATTATCAACCAATCAAGTAACTTAGGTAGTAGTTAGTCAATTACAGTTAATGCTTGGTATTGTCAATTTGTTAAATGATTAAAACAATGTGCATGAGTGGCATTAAAGTATCCATGAATTGAATAAAATTCACGGCGATTGCCCTTCCCAGTTTTGTTAATTCCCTGTCATTCAATAGATTGTACAAGACCTGCTACTCAAGTCATCCGCCCCACCTGATTGTTGTGGGCCACCACCATGTGCCTGGAGGGCGTGGACCCCTTGGCGTGGTTGACCACTGAGTCTCTGTGTATGCCGGGCACGCGGCACGAGGACAGGAGCTGGTAGTACTGGTTCATACACAGAGGCCTCCGGCCCATGTACTCCACGGGCAGCGTCTCGCTGTGGGGCGAGATCACCTGACGTTAGGGACGGCTGCATGATGTGATTAGAGTAATGTTCCATAAAAAGTCAGGGTCATTGGGATCCGTCATTTGGATCAAGCAAAAATAACAAACTGAAATGACGTGTTGAATAGTCTTTGACAGAAAACATGCAATTTTGTTTTTATTTTCTGCTTCAGCAGATTGTCCTCAGAATGTCCTCAGAATCTTGACTGTCCTCATAAAATGAAGTCAGTAAAGCATTTTTGCCTAGTCTTCACAAATATAGGACATCACTCTGGGCTTTGCAATCAGTGATATGCATCACTGCCATTGTTTTGGCCAATCAATAAATAGATTCATTCACTATGAAAACAATTGTTCTTGCCTGAACAGCAAATTACGTGTGCCAAGAAAACATTGATACTCACTTGTCAATCTGTGTCTTAAAGTCCAAAACCCCAGCAATCAATTTGGCCGCATGCCTGGGAAGAGAGCACTTTAATATTCAATAATATGCTATATTGAAAATGTAATATTAAATTGTAATATGCATTTTATTAATTGATTCATATTCTTGGGGATATAATTTTATCAACATCGCTGGTAATGGTTGTTAAGTTTTCTATATAATGCATATTAAAGTAAGGCCAACGCCAGCATTGCCCCTTCTGCGTCCTTACCTCAATTGTCCCTGCTTGTCGCGGAAGTCGAACCGGGGTAGGAGCAGTCCAGGGTTGGAGTGGATCACTACAGGCAGTCTGTAGTCCAGGTAGGCACACAGCACCCACCAGTCAGACAGCTGGACAAATGACAAGAGCACAAATGGAGTCGAGTTCTTCAAACACTGAAATGGACCCGAGGCGCAAAGGTCAGTTTCCAAAGTAGAAGATATTTCAAGAGAGGCAGGTTAACTCTTACGCTTAGATTATTATTTATCTGCTCCATATTCATCATCAAAGTCTAGAGGACATTGGGAGACCAGTATCATGAAAGCCCACTAGAATCGTTATTTGTCTAGCCAATAGACAAATTAAGTTGAAACACAAACATGTAAACAGTTCTGTGTACAAAGTTTTTGTTTGCATAACTTGTTTGTCAACTCAGTGGAAAAAGCAACATAATAGCAACGTGGCTCCTGCATATCAATGCTGGAGTGAATTCATACACTTGAAAGTCATTGTGTATTTCACGGTGGACTGTATTGTTTACACACTGGCCCATTGCCCTGCGTTGGCTGTCCGTTTAGCTTTAATTCATCTCCGTGCGTCTAATGTTCCTGTGGTATTTGTAGCGCAGCCCTTGGTGATGCCAAACTGTGTCCCAAAGCCTCGGCTGCAGCAGCTCTGCTCGTCTGTCTCCTTGGTTGCACCGTCCTATGAAGGTGCCTTTGTCCAGTACAAAAGAGACGGGCTTGAAAGGCTGCAGCCTACTGTACATACATAGATAACAGCCATGGAGATGATAGTGTTTTAACGTTTACCATGTAACGTTTCTACATTTTACAAATGGACGCAGATTTCACACACAGACATGTTTCATCCTCTCAAAAACTTGCCATAACATTTTATTGGTCTTTTTTTCTTAATAAACCACATTAGTATAATTGAGCTATTCTAACTTTAAACGTATTAGCTAGCTAACAAATGCTTTATATTCTTCTGATTCAAGTGATACATTTATTCTGAGCAATTTATGGTTTTGCTAGCTGTATTGTCCATTTTATAATTCAAAAAAGTAGATAAAAGGGTCATCCTTGTTTGAGATTTATTAGACAATTTCAAATAAAGTTGTGAGATGCGAGGTGCTGCGGTTTGAGTTCTATTCGACAATTCCTTCATACATTTCTCCTGTACACCGTTTGGGTCAGAACAAAGGCTGCATCTCTCGGCCACATACGAAGGCTCCTTCCCTTCTGAGTAGTGAAACCTACTAAGGTTTGCAGTCGAGGCTTTGGGACACCGCTTATACATCCAATGCAATTCACTCCACGGAAGGAAGGGCTGTCCCTTTAAGTACTCACCCAGTTCTCAGTGCCCTGTGCTCTCTTCTCAAGGCTCTTCTGGAGCCTCTCCCCCACGCCTCCCGCTTTCTGGAAGTCTGTCACCAGCTCCCTGGTGCGCTTCAGCTTCTCTGTCTCCACGATGGGCTCCAGCACCGCCAGGTAGCGGTCGCACGTCTGCTGCAGGGCTGGCACCGGAAGGCTTGGCAGCCCTTCTTGATGGGCGAGGAAGCGGCCAGCAAGCTTGGTCGCAGAGACCGGCCTCACCAACCCACTGGTTTTCTGCATCCCCATTTTAAACTAGGGAGGGACAGGGGAATGAGTTTTGAACAGTGGGATTGCGATGCTCAATGAGCCTAGATGAAATGCGTACAATGGGAGAGGGAGTCAACGTATGTCTGCCCAAGGCTGTTTGTTAAAGTAGTGTAGATTTTGTATGTACTGTATATATATATAAGGCCTGTGTTTATGTTTACGAAAAGCCAACAAGTAAAAGGTGAACAAACAACCAATTTCAAGCATCAATGTTTGTCAATGCACTCTTTGTTTTAGTGTAGGCCAAAACAAGTCCACTATCACCATTAAATTATTGTCTACACCAAACGCATCTTTTACGGTTGATGGGGCACATATTTGAAGACCGAAAAACAAAACATATGTGTATGTTTCTGTATATATTAAATGTTAATATGTAAAAAAAGAAAGATACATTACTGCTCTTTTTAGCCAGAACCAAAAATTGAACAGAAGAATATTTATATTAATAATCAAGTTTATGTAATTTATTTTAGGTAATATGTTAGTATTCAGTATCGACTAGGCTTGAATTATGCAGTTATTATTGCTTATAAGATCAACGGCGCCCCTCTATGGAGACTCAACCAAGTTTTAGTTCATTACAGTAGTTCTTCCTTTATATTTTGTTTTCTCCTTTATTCCCTAAATAAAGTGTGTATACATGAGCAACAGTACATATAGTGTAGTTTTCACTTAAACTAATCTGCAATTGTTTTTGTCCACATTTTGAAAACCACTGTCACAAACTACAGTTAACAAATAGTTTATAATACCAATATTTGTAATGCTATTGTATATTTAACGTTAGTGTTTCAATAATCAAATAAACAATACTGAGTCGGTATGTTATTTGAGGACGATCTGATACTGTACATTGACGTGACCATAGATTATAACACGCACGATTTCGCAATGTAAATAAACGCACGAAGTGTGATGGCTGCAACCATGAATTGTCGCGAGAACATAGGCAGAATTTGGACTTTTCAAGCACACGCAGTGGATAGTGCCCCTGTAACAAATAAATGTTCATTTAAAGAGTCACTCCACTCAATAGTATATTCGTCGGAATATTATGAGTTTAATGTTAATTGGCAGCAACTTTAACCTCGCAAATTAGCAGATTACACTCGCTCACTCATTTACATTTACCGAGCAGGTGTTGGCACCCTGGTGTCAAGAAGCTAAACAAACCCACTGTGGTAGACAAGCATGTTTTAATCATTTAATAATTAAAATGAACTACAGATACAATAACAATCAAAAGTAAAAAAAACGCTCAAAAGACACTGTATTAACAGATTGTGTAGCCATCTGATCCAACAACATCCACATTGGTCACAATTCGCCCATCATTGCTCGCAAGGAGTTGAAAAGCATAACAGTCACCACACTAGCGATATGAATATACAATAAACATTCCCATACCAAAACAATCAGCTAGGTTTTGATATCTGCGTGAAACCCAATCGTACCCTAAACTCGAATATAGCTACTGTAAGCGAAACTAAAAGGTCCCTAAAAGGAAAGTAACACCTTTAACGTTACATACCGTCGTTCTGGTTAAAATACCCCACATTCTGGATGAGAAACGTCCAACAATTCTGGTCGATGTACAACTAGGTAAAAGGTCTTCCCACTGAGCTACGATACGAACACAACACTACAGCCATGTAACCTCTTTAAAGGCGCTCACGACGTGGATGGACCGTGGTGCTCCAAATAGACGTTATTGGCGAGCGAGCGGGCGGGACTTCCGGTAACATGGGAACCCGCAGTGAGAGAGGCAAGAGTCAAAGTTCCTTTAGTTCAAAGTTAAAAATAGGGAAATCCGTTTATGTAACATGTTTCAGATATCGTATCGTCCAAAAAAAATCGTCAAAGTCCATATTTTTGTTATTACATATTCATAATCATCTCGTTCCGTGGACTGATTACCGGCGTACACAGCTCATTGGGAGTAAGAAACCGGAATTGTGTTGCAGTACACCAGGACAACGCTAAAATGAAGGATCCACTCTGAGCCTGACAGCCATGGAGAAACTGTAAAAGGACAACCCAAAGAATGTGACCCCTGGACACACAGTGGGGGAACTAAATAAGGCTCACAGCAAATGTGGGAGATGTATTATTCGGTTATATTAATCTCTATAAGCTATTATTACCCTATTAGGATCCAGCAAGGCGTGCTTTCTAATGCACACTATTGGTAGTATAACAGTGTCCACAAAATCCTTCATAATATTCTGTCTATCTGTATCTGTATGTAATGTAACACAATAATCAGCGTAGTCTATTTTTGCTATTGGCTGGACAACAGCGCCCCCATGGGTTCGGTCGCGTGTGGTGCGGGTTTTGTAAATTGACAGAGGGTGAAAGTTGAAAGGTGACGTCGTTGTTATACGCCCATTGTAAACATGGCGGACACCGAGCCCCAGTCAGGTAGGGGAACGTACCAGTTGAATTGTTATTTGTTTATTCTAGACATGCAGGTTAATATATAGTGCTTTGTATGAGGCTGAATAAAATACCCTTCGCTGTTAGCTGCAGCAGAGGACCGATATTGTGACTGAACTATCTAAACATTCACAGGAGATGGGTGATGCAATTTAAAATGTTAGCAGATCAGGAAAACTCCAGAATTGGCCGTTCTGCTTAATCAACTAAGTTAATTAGGTCTCACAAAGGCAGACTAGGTGGTGCTTTAGGCATTAGCATTTTAGGTGTATTTAATAGGGTGATATAAATGCTAGCACCAATAAGTTTGCAGTGGTGATGTTTTGGGTATTAACTCGACTCGTACCTGGAATAAACTAAAGACATATCTATATTATTAATCTAGAACGTTACCCCCTACACCAGCACACTGTTACAACATGCTCCATCTCACATTCTGCTAAACTACCACCAATTTTTTCATACCTGAACCATCTCCTGACCTCCTTGATATACAGTAGCTGCACCATGATTAGGATTCATTGGTAGGGTTCTAATGTTTATGGAAGCTGACGCTATCAAAACGAGTCCGCCTGAATTATATTCCATTGTAGCCCTATCAATTATATGAAAACGTAAAATATTAGCGATATATTGGCCCCTTAGTTAGTGTAAATCTTTATTTAGTATAGTTTTATCTATAGATTTACAGTTGTTCTAGCATGTATTTTACTCATAGTATTGTTATACAAGTTATATTTTCACTTTTAGTACCAGAGTTATACTAGTTTACGAGTTTTACTGCTTATCCTCATGGATGTTTTTATTTGATTTTAGTTAAAATGATTTTTCTATCCTCGTGTTTGGTGTTTTACATGATGTATTTCATATCATATTGTGTTCACATACAGTAGTAGATTGCTGTCCCCTGTTTTTACTGGTTCGATGCTTATATCTTGCTATATATTAATCCCAAACAAATGAGGTTCTCCATGCATGTATATTAAATATACAAAATTAACATAATTCTTTGCAAATCTAAGCAGTCATGTCCTCATGAAATATTTGCTTGCCTAATACTATACAAACAAACCGACCTAAACTAAACTCAATGTTGCCAATACCATTGTTCAGGTTCCTCCACTGAGGATGACGCTGCAAACGCCCCAGCCACGTTCAGCTTTGTGGTGCCCAAGAAGGAGATAAGCATGGTCCCAGACATGGGGAAGTGGAAGCGATCTCAAGTGGGTTGTGGCTGAAAACCAGGATATCTCGATTTTAATATATATTTTTCTGGTATTTTTCTAAAAATGGGATGTAAAAAGGTTCGCCATATCCTCAGCCAGATGTTGAAAGATATGTCTTCTCTTATATATATGTATCTGTTCGAGTCCATCAATTGACCTGCTTGTGACTGCCATGGCAACAGTTTTTTCTTTCTGGCTGGCTAATAATAGTAATAGTCTTTATTGTCCATGTGTGGAGATTTTCCTTCAGGACTGTTAAAACACATCACAGTAAATCACATTACAAACAGGTTGGTTGAATTCATCAACATCTGGCTGTATAGAAACATATCAATTATGTTGTAACGTAAACTGAATGCGGGAAAAATCGAACCTGTGAATTGTGTTTTTACTTTACTTATATTTTGCAATATGTTTGCTTACTATTTGATCACTCTTTTTGTTTGTGTCTCAATGAAGGCGTATGCTGACTACATGGGATTCATTTTGACACTAAATGAAGGTGTGAAAAGAAAGAAGCTCACTTGTGAATACAAAGTTTCAGAGGTACGGCTTGGGCAATAAGAAAATGTTATGTTTCGGTCGCCTTCTGTCTAAAAGGGATTTTCTTAGCCACACAATTGTAGGGAAAATAATGATCTACAGGAAAGATACTTTAGATGAACATTATATTATAAGGTTTAATGTCATTTGATTTGAATGATGTGATTGTAATTTACAGTATCTTTTAACACTATTTTCTGCAAAAAACGACTATAATGCAAACAGTGAGTACATACATTTTATTAAATTAATGAAACAAAACCTTTTTTTTTTTACTCTGTTCTTGTTCTTGAAGACGGTGGGGAAGTTGTTAGATCTTCTGGGCACCCTGGACCGATGGATC